>JASDQU010010964.1:211645-223335 GCA_032191745.1 Picea mariana | reverse complement strand
ATATTGATGATTGTTTCTTTATCAACCATGATACCGGACAATCACCTAAGTAGAAAGTTTCCCCACTCGTACTTCTTCTATCGTCAATGTTACCTACTAAATATGAATCTGTGTAGGTGACCAAAGATAGATCATTCCCTTTTGGAAACCATAATCCAAAATATTTTGTTGCTTCAAGATATCTGAATATTCTTTTTACTTCCATAACATGTGTTTATTTCAGTGTTGATTGAAATATCGCAACCTATCAAACTACTTGCATCACATCCAGTCTTGACGTTGTCACATAGAGTAAGTTGTCAATAATTGGTATGTAGAGTCTCTGATCTACATCCTTAGATTCATCTTCCTTTCTCAACTTGCAACTGATCTACATAGGATTACTTATGGGTTTACAGTATTCCATTCCAAACTTCTTTATAATTTCTCTCTATAGTTGGTCTAGGAGATGAAAATAACTTTATCATGCTGACATATTTTTGATCCAAAAAATAAATTCAAATCATCGAGAAAAGACATTTCGAACTCATTATGCATGTCTTTTGAAAATTTTTGACTCATCCTATCATCATTGCTTCCAAAGATATATCATCTACATAAACTTCAATTATCAATATATTGTCTCGATCCACTTTTATGTAGAGATTGATGTCTTCATCTCCCTTCATGAATCCTTGTTGTTGTAGATACATGTCCTCTTGGAGTGATTGCACACACACCTAGAAATTATTTTTTCTAAGTTTTTCCTTGTTTATTAGTCATTATTCAGTCTCCTATATTTTAGGAAGAATATTCCTCTAGGGAGAATATTCTCTTCAGTTTTCACTTCAGTTTGATCAGTTGAGTGGAGTTTAGATGCTACATTGGTATTGTCACGATGCAACATTGGGATCATCACCATATAATGTGCATTGTTCTTGGGATCATCACCAAACTAGCGCATTACCCATGATTCCTTGATATCCTCCTCACTTCACTTTGTTTCAGTTAGTTAACTGAAGACTGATAGACTAGTTAACTCAGCTAGGTGGCAATTTACTCCCACAACTTCCCGAGAGACTACACTATGTGGCAGTTTACTCCCGAAACTGCTAGTGTGTGTCCATATCACTCTAGACCGCCACTATGTCACATTTTCTTCTCCACCAGTGTGCATTGGTTGAGTTATATAGAGTATATCATGTGTAAATTATTCATTATTCATTCGGTTAATGAGAATTCTTCCATTGTTTCTCTCTTGCTTCTTCTTTCTCAATTTCTCTCTACAAATGTGTGTATTATTTTCTATCTAGATATATTATATGTAGGTTCAACACATTTACATGGTATCATAGTTGATGGACTACTAATCAAAATATTGAAGACGACGGAAAAATGGAATTACCAAAAGAATTCATTCTTACACTTAATAATTACTTTGCATGGAAGGAGAGGATGATAATGCATCTTTGAAGCATATGATTGTACAGGTTAACCATGAATATGGAAATAGAAACAACATCATCCATATAAAAATCCAAGTATCTAAATCGAATGGATGAAGCATTCAAAACAATTTGTAGTCTCATTTCTCCCGATCTCCTTTTTCACGTATCTTCCTGTAAAACCCCCAATGAATCCCGGACCACCATGGAAGGGATCTTTGGAAAATAGGATGAGATGAGGGGACACATTCTCTAGGTGTAATTTCTCACATTAGATCCAAAAATCTTTGAAAATCTCCAAGATTTCTTTACAAAATTTAAGGATTTACTCTCGCAACTCAAGGCTTGCGGGGTTGATAAATCTAAGGAGGAGAAACAAATGGTTCTCACCATTCTCTCCGAACTTGGTCTTGAATTTTTAGTGTTCATATCCACATTCCATTCAGTCAAATTCACCTCTAGAGCCACTTGGAAGACGCCTTCTCTTAAGGAATTTATCAAATCCCTAACACAAGAGCAAACCAAGCTCATCAACATGGGAAAAATCAAAGGCCCAAAGGTGCATGCACTTACTATGAATGATGGAATCGGTAATCAATATCAAAAATCTAAAGATAAATACAAAATGAAAGAACATGCAAATCCAAAGAAGGAAGGGTACTCAAAACCCTTCATTGATGCCTCTGGATCCAAAGGTGGAAAGGGAAGAAAATGGGAGAAATGCACATACTTCCATAAAGGATTCCATCTAGAATTCTACATGCATGCAGAAAAAAATAGATCTAATGACTCGAATACTTTAGAAAAATAACCTTAGAGATTGCATCCCCGAGGGTTCCAAGATGAAGAAGCCAGAAGATCATAATCCCAAGAAAGGCAATTCTATCCATGCCTTGATTGCCATCAACTCCTCTCTCGATGCTTGGATCATAGATTCAGGAGAATCACATCACATGGATGCCATAAAAGTAGTCGATTCTTCATTGTATGCATGCAAAGGTCCTCCTATTCTGATGGGGGACAACTCTCGAGTTGAGGTCACCGGAAAAGGAAGGATTGAACTCACCAATGGAAGCTTCAAGAATGTGTTGCACATTCCCAAACTTTCCATCAATCTTATCTCTGTGTATCAGATGACAAATTATGGCACCGGAAAGAAAGTCATATTCACACCTAATGCAGTGGACATCTATGACATGCAAACCAATTCCAGGGTTGCTACCAGTGAGGTAAATCATCAACCTAGGCTTTACACTTTTTCTGAATTTATTGAACTAGATTATGCTTTACTACTTACCCATGCTGATGAAATCAGTAGAATATGGCACGAAAAGTTTTCACATTTAAATTTCAGATATATGCAACAGCTTAGAAAGCAAGGATTGGTTGATGGTCTACCAGACATCCATTTCTCCAAAGGAATTTGTGAGGGTTGTGTTCTTGGAAAACACCCTCAAGATAAATTCGACAAAGGAAAGAATTAGAGAGCTTGCTATCCTTTAGATCCGATCCATAGTGACCTCATGGGACCTTTTTCACATCAATCAATCAGAAAAACAATGAGTGTGCTCATTTTTGTTGATGATTTCTCACGCTTCACATGGATTTTCTTTCTCAGGAAAAAATCATAGGTCTTTCAACACCTCAAAGATTTAAAATCCCTGATTGAGACACAGTCGAAAAAGAAAATCAAAATCCTATGAATTGATAACGGGGGAGAGTATGTAAACCATGAGATCCATAATATTTTTCATGAGGCAAGGATTCATTTGTAGCACACAATTCCCTATATTCCACAGCAAAATGGAGTTGTTGAGCGGAAAAACAGATCTCTAAAAGAGATGGCCTCTTGCATGCTACATGCAAAGTCACTTCCACAAAGATTACGAGCCGAATCACTTAATTGTGCAACCTACATCCAAAATAGATCTCCCCATAGATCTATCAAGGATAAGACCCCCTACGAGGCATGGAGCAGCCTCAAACTGGAAGTGACCTGCTTTCGTATTTTTGGTTCACGTGCATGGGCCAAGATTTCCTTTAAAAAGAGGAAGGCACTTGATCCACAAAGCACAGAGTGTATTTTTGTTGGATACCCTAATGGTGTGAAGGGATACAGACTCATTGATCTTTCCTTGAACTGGCTCATTATTGAGCATAGTGTCCAATTTGAGGAAAGTGTCTCACATGTACCTCAACAGCTACATGCAAACACCTTTGTTCTTCCACCTATCAGAGATGATGAGCATGCACATATCGAGTCTTCTTTAGATGAGAGTTCTGATTCATAGGATTTAGATGATCCAGATATAGATTCAGTATAGTCAGATGCATATTTAGTGCATCCAGATGCAGATGCAGAGCCAGAGAAGAGACCCAAGTGGACCTAGACCACTCTTTAGGATGCAGGGGATCTTTTTGGTGATCCAACTGATACTAGGAGGACTTGATCTGATTTCGAGGAGACTCCTCTTACACTCACTTCCACTAAACCATTGCCACCAAGACATGTTTTCTTGGTTCAGTCTTCAGATCCATAGTCTTATGGCAAGGCTGCTAGAAATCCCTTTTGGGAATCTTCCATGCAGGAGGAGTACAACTCTCTCCTCAACAACCAGACTTGGGATCTAGTTCCCCTTCCTTATGGAAGGAAACTTGTCAGGTGAAAATGGGTCTATAGGACCAAGAGCGCAGTGCATGGACAGATTAGCATATATAAAGCCAGGCTTGTTTCCAAAGGCTTTCAGTAGGATCATGGTATTGACTATGATGATACCTTCACTCCAGTAGTGAAGATGGATTCCATACATTTGGAACTTTTCATTATGGCATCCAAGGGATGGGAAGTCCATCAGATGGACGTGAATAATGCATTTCTTCATGGTGATCTCTCTAAGGAGATCTATATGGAGAAACCCCGAGGATTTTCAGTCTGTCAACTGAAGAAATCTCTTTATGGCCTCAAGCAGGCTCTGAGGCCATGGTATGCCAAGATGGACTCCTACCTGTTGTCACATAACTTTGTAAATAAGACCTAAATTTTTACATGCTCAAGACGATTGATTCACTTCTACTCTTAGTTATGTATGTTGATGATTTTCTCATCACCGGTTGCTCGACTTCAATGATTGTTGCAATCAAGAGGATTCTACATGACATGTTCTTGATGACAGACATGGGTTGACTACACTTCTTCATTGGACTTGAGATCAGTTAGGATGCATTAGGCATCAAACTGTCTCAGGCCAAGTATGCACAAGATCTCATTGAGAGATTTCAAATGACATACTGCAAGTCTGATATGACTCCTTTCCTATCAGGATTCAAACTTGAGGATGACGGGAACACCCCACTGGTTGAAAACACATTGTACAGATAGCTAGTGGGGAGATTTTTGTATCTCACACATTCCAGACCATACCTCTCATATGCAGTTGGCGTAGTTTCTAGGTTCATGCAGGAGTCATGTGAGCTACATTGGAAGACTGCAAAGTGTATCCTTTAATACATTCAAGGCACCATCACCTTTGGGATTCATTATGCAACAGAATCTACATTGGATCTCATTGGGTTCACTGATTCTGATTGGGCTAGTGATAGCATTGATCACAATTCCACATCTGGTTACTCACTCAGTCTTTGTTCCAGACCTATTTGTTGGTCGAGCAAGAAGCAGGATACTATTTTTCTATCTTCAGTTGAGGCAGAGTACAGAGGGGTATTTAACATAACCATTCAGGCTATGTGGCTACAACATTTTCTCACTGATTTGGGAATTTAGTTTCATTGACCGATCGTCATTTGGTGTGACAACTAGAGCACTTTGAAGTTCTACAGAGATCCCATTCAGAGGCAGTGGATGAAGCACATCGAGATCCACATGCACTACATTCAGGAATTAGTACACAAGGGGATCATCGACCTGTAGTTATGTCCTTCAGCAGAACAAACTGTAGACATATTCACCAAGACCTTCATTGAGCAGAAGTTTCATTCTCTACAAAGTCGTCTTGAAGTGAAGGACACAGTTGCCCAGCAACTGTCAATTATTATTTTTACATACATTGTACCTTGAGGGGGGTTTTCCCATGAGGTTTTCCCTCTTTCCTCACTTTATTTTAGTGTATATTTTGTATTTGGGTACCTAACATGGCCTTGTTTTCGGGACCCATTCTTTATTTTCACCATAGTGATGTTCAAGGGGGGTGTTGGAGTTACTTCACACACACCTAGGATTTAATTTTCCTAAGTTTTTTCCTTGTTTATTAGTCATTATTCATTCTCCTATATTTTAGGAATAATATTCCTCTAGGGAGAATATTCACTTCAGTTTGATCAGTTGAGTGGAGTTTAGAATGCTACATTGGTATTATCACCATGCAACATTGGGATCATCTCTAGCTAATGCACATTGTCCTTGGGATCATCACCAGACTAGTGCATTACCCATGGTTCCCTAATCTCCTCCTCACTTCACTATGTTTCAGTCAGTTAATTGAAGACTGATAGACTAGTTAACTCAACTAGGTGGCAGTTCACTCCCGCAACTTCCCAAGAGACTAGACTAAGTGGCAGTTTACTCTCGTAATTGTTGGTGTGTGTCTAGATCACTCTATACCACCACTATGGCACATTTTCTTCTTCTCCAGTGCGCATTGGTTGAGTTATACAGAGTATATCATGTGTAAATTATTCATTTTTCATTCAGTTAATGAGAATTCTTCCTGTCTTTCTCTCTTGCTTCTTCTTTCTCAATTTCTCTCTGCAAATGTATGTGTTATTTTCTATCTAGATCTATTTTGTGCAATTTCAACACATTTACATTTCCAATCTTGAATACCATGCTCCGGAGGCATGTTTGAGTCCATATAATTCTTTCTTCAACCCACAAACATAATTTTCCTTTTCTGATAGTAGAAACCCTTGAGGATTTTCGATGTAGACTTCTTCTTCTAAGTATCCATTTAGAAAGGTTGATTTTACATCCATCTAATACACCTTGATTATTTTGGAACATGCATAGGCTAAGATCAATATGATTTATTCTATCTTGGAAATTAGTCGAAATGTCTCTTCAAAATCTATACCTTCAATCTGAGTGTATCCTTTGCAAACTAACCTTGCTTTGTTTCTGGTTGCCTGTCCATCCCTGTTCAGTTTGTTTCAGAAAAACCACTTTGTACCAATCAAGTTATTTTTTTGGTCTTTGAACCAATTCCCATGTGTCATTCTTCTCTATATGATCCAATTCTTCATCCATATCCTTGATCCAGTGTTCACATTTGTTGGCCTCTTCAAAACTGCTTGGTTCAATTGTGGATAACAGTGCTAGATTCCTTTGCTCCGGTGAACGTATTATTATTCGAGTTTCAACTTCTGCATATTTATTCCCAATAATATGTTCTGGTGGATTATGTTTCTGCACTTATAGGATAGGTTTATTGGGAGGTATATGCTTCTCATATTCCTCTTTCTCTACTTATGGTTTCTCTTCTTCTTCTTCTTCTTTTACACCTTTTTCATCATCCTTCTCTTCTAGATCTTTGCTTCTTTCTTGGGTCTTTCGTTCACTTGTTTCGTCAATTGTTACATTAATTCTTTCCACTATATTTTTCAGTCTTAGACTAAAGAATTTATATTCTTTTCTTTTGCTTGAATATCCAACCACTATGCATTATCAACTCATGAGTCAAATTTTCCAATCTTGCCATATTCTCTTTTGATATAGCATTTGCTTCCAAATACTCTGAAATGCTTCACATTTGTCAATATTCCTTTCCATAACTCGTAGGTATTCTTATCATTATTACCTCTAAGAATTCATGTTCAGGATATCATTTTGTGTATGTACTGCTGGTGCCAAAAAGATGTCACTCAACTTGGAATCTTTCAACATGGTTTTGGCCATTTCATGTACTGTTATAATATTTCTTTTGACAACTCCATTCTGTTGAGGTGTCCTAGCCATTGAGAACTGTCTTTTTATTCCATTTTCACCACAAAAATCCATAAATTCCTTTGATGTAAACTCTCTACCATTTTCCGATCTCAAACACTTGATTTTCAAATCCATTTTAGTTTCAACCATCTCTTTGTATATATTGAAGTGTTTTAATGCCTCTGACTTCTTCCTAAGAAATAAATATGCAGTCATAAACCAATAGCATAAATTATTGTTCACCATTTAATCCCTTCATTCTTGTAGGTTTGCAAAGGTCCGTGTGTACAATCTCCATTGGTTTTGTCATGGAGTACTCATTTGATTTGAACTTGGTCCTGGTTTGTTTTCCTTGTAGACAATACTCACATAGAGTATTTGCTAGCTTTGAAATCTCAGGAATTTCTTTCACTGCTTCCTTTATGTTGATTTTGAAAAGGTTATCAAAATTCATGTGACCCATTCTTCTATGCCAGAGCCAACTTTCATTTTCCTTTCCTAAGCAATATATTTTCTTTCCAATTTCATTTAGGACATATATGTTGTTTGGATTTCTTGTAGCCAGAGCCACCAACTTTCTTGATCCTTCTTTCCTTATCTCACATTTTTCTAAGTCAAACAAAAGTTGGTGTCCTTAATCACACATTTGACTTACACTTAGTATATTTTTCTTCATATCTTTGACCAGTAGAACATTTTAAGCCTTGGAATCTTTGCTTCTAATCTTGATTGTGCCTCTACGTATAATCCTAGCTGAGTTATCATTCCCAAACAAAACTAATCCATTGTGTTCCTTCTTCAGGGTCAAAAACCTATTCTTGTCATATGTCATACGCTTCAAACAACCATTTCCAACATACCACCCACTTTTCTTATGTTGAGATTGTAGAGAAAGAAAGCATTCTTCAGTGTCGAATTGATCTTGCTTCCTTCTCCATATCCTTTGTGGTTCATCTTTGATATTCTACTTTGGGTCCCTTGGAGGAATAGTCAGTCTACAATCTTTTTCCATGTGTCCAAAATTGTTGCACTTGTATCACTCTACTTCATTACTTAGTGAACTGAAACTGTTGTGATTTTTGTTTTGTGCTTCATGTGACTTTCTAGGATAATTTTTGTTTGAGTAGCCTTCATATTGTCTTTCTATCTTGTCATAGGATCTACATTTTGTAGCTTTTTGTTTGAAATTGTTACAAGAATAACATAAACCAAGAAAAATAGTTTGATACCTGGATGTAGGGGGTCTTTTGAATGGTGTTTCTTTTCAAAAGCATTATTCTTATTGAGATTTTGTTGATTGTTGATTCTTTGTTCTGAATCTTCTAGGTGTTCCATTTCCTTTGTGATTTTCTTCTTAAGAACCTTTGAAAATGTATGCATGGTTGCTTTGTTCTTCTTTCTATTCTATTTTCTTGGAGCTCAAACCTTTCTCAGTCTACATATGGTTGTATCCTAGCTCAAGCCTGTCATAGTATGGCCTTTGATTGTTGATGATCTCATCCAATATTTTGGTGTTATTCTACTGCATATCTTTCTTCTAAAGATATTTTCTTAAAGTGATTATTTATGCTTCCAAGATTTCAATCATCTTCTCCTTTTGTTCTAACTGACTTATGAGAGTTTCTTCAATCCTTTTGTCTTCTTCTACCTAGATTTTTAACTTCATGATTATCTGCTTGATTTCTTCTAAGTTAGAATTCTGAGATCCTTCTTTCATATTTAATTATACCTCTAGTGACTTGTTTTTCTTTATTTCTTTCCTTAGTTCTTCTAAGGCACTAATTAATTATGCTTTGAGATCGACTTCTCCTTGTTCTTCAGAATATTCATCATCATCATATACTTCCATGAAGATTACTATTTCTAAATCACTATCACTACCATCATACTCATCTAATGAGGATTTTTCTTCCTTTGAGTAGAAGCTCTTAATGAAGAATTTATTTTTGTTCCTTCTCTTATCTCCCTTTTTATTTTTATTTTTCTTCCTATGATATTCTTCTTTGTTGCTACCTTTATTATTAGCATAAGGAAATTTATAAGTGAAATGACCAATACCATCACAATTAAAGCATTTCAATAGAAGCATACCTTTTTACTTTCTAGTTCCTCTTTTCAACTTTCTTACGAATTTTTCCACTTCTTCATCTTCCTTTGAATCGTCATTACAACTAGAATTTGGTTTTGAATTTTGCTTTTTTTGCTTTTTTGTCTTCTTGGTTGCCTTGAACGTCTCTTCCTTCATGATTTGATTCTATTGTTCTATAATCATTTCATAAGCTATGAATATTCCATGTAGCTTGTCCATTATCAAACTGTCAAGATCTGTTCTTTCTTCTAAGGATAATATTTTAGGATCAAATCTCATATGAAGAGATATTGGAACCTTTTAAACAATCATTGATTCATCAACTTCTTCTCCCAGTCCTCTAATAGTGTTCATTGTCTTGTCAACTTGTAGAAATTAGGCTACAATGTCTTCATCTTCCTTCATCTTCAATTTCTCAAACTTATCTCTAAGGGTTTGAAGCTTAGCTCATTTGACTTTGGCATCTCCTTCGTAAATATTTTGAAGTTTATCCCAAATCTCCTTTGCAGTGTTGCAATGCATAATCTTAAAAAATACTAAATCATCTAGACTACTCAGAATGGTTCCTTTAGCCTTTGAATTTTTTTCGTTGAGTTTATTTCCATCTTTGTCAATTGGGGGAGTGTTAGGTATTGTATATTCGTCTACTGCTTATTAACAAACATCAAATCCCTATGCATGTAAAAATGTTTTCATCCTTTTATTCCAGAAGGCATAATTCTAACCATCAAACCTTGGTGCTCCAATCTTAGTGTATTCCATGATCTCTTTCCAGTGGTTAAATTGTTTCTTGAAGGACTTGCTCTAATACCGATTGTTGGAATGTTGAGAAGGAGGGGTGAATCAGTATGAGCACTTTATTATCAATTTTAACTACATATGTAATCGTTAATTTCATTAGCATTATATCATCAATATATCATGAGAAGTATAAATCAATAGAGCATAATAGACATCCACAGAAACACAGTACACCAAGATTTACGTGGAAACCCAAATGGGAGAAAACCACATAATGTTTTTCTTATATATCAAAAGAATACACTATGTTGTCACTTCTTTCTTTTACTTCTTCTTGGGCTAACCCAGGTTCGGATCTTAACAAGTTTCCAAAAAAAACCTCGAAAAATATCGGCCTTCCTGGTAATCCAAAAGGCAACATTGTGCATAGGGTGCACAACGCAATCTCACCCAAGATATCTTTTATGGGTGATTGCAATACCCAAGTGTTTGCAGTATAGGAATCAATGGGGATTTTTTATTGTGTTATTTCTTCCTTGTGCACGATCCTTGTTAATTATTCAATTAATTCTATGATTTATTCATCTTTAAACCTATGCATGCATGTTGATATAGCTACTTTAACCATTCATCCATAAGCTAATGATCAATAGAAAGTAAACATTCATTAAAAATCACATAGAACACAAGGTTTACCATGGTTCACCCCCTCTTGGGGCTACATCCACAAAGATTTGGATTCTCTGCTATTTTATTTGTTCTTCTGCAAAATCTTGCGATGCGCGCATTACATCTTCAGTAATATAATCAAGATTGAGGGTAAGAACCCTCTATGAGGCAGACTAGATCACACCAGTTACTCAACTCTTCTACAAGATGTATTATCCTCAACAACTTAAAAAAATCATAATAATCCACTCTCTTTGTTATGATATATTCTCACTTATCATCTCTTAACTGATATCCCTCTTCATTGATCTCTATATATCTATCTTAAACCTCCTAGGACCTTATTTATACTACTTTTATGGCTTATAGCCATTAAAATATTGCCAAAAACCCTAACCCTATCATGGTTAGGCTTGTTTTCTTGCATGCCACGTTGGTTTTTCTCTTGCATGTTACTTTTCCTTCTTTTTTTGCATGCTTCTTTCTTGCCACCTATTGTGTGCACTCCAAAATTAGGTATTCCTTTCCAAAAATAGGTCTTTCCCAAAATAGATATTTTCTTTGAAAAATAGGCCTATGCCAAAAAAAAACTTCCTTCTCAAAATAGGTCTACACCCCAAAATTCCCCAACACTGACATGTGGCTCGTCTTGATCCACTCAGGTAGTGCGTGCTCCCTGTATTGCCTTCTCCAAACTGTGGAACTTTGTTGCTAATTCCTTTCATTTTGTCCTCATCTACACAGCTTTTTTTGTTATCGCCTCACCTATCTTCATTGTTATCTCTTCCTATAGTAATTTTGTGCCCTCTAAATGTGCATGTTCCATACT
>JASDQU010010964.1:185875-205441 GCA_032191745.1 Picea mariana | reverse complement strand
GGCTGATATGTATGAATGGATAGAAGCCGAGGGTGAAAGTGCAGAGCATGCACATCCAACAGGTAAAGTTGGAGACTGATGAAGAAGGCATGGGAGATCCTGAGAATCTGCCCATGTGCCAAAAAAATTTGCAGCTGGGGAGACTGCAAAAATAGAGCCAGCCACTGGAGCAGCTGGACTGAGTGATAGAGGACATCAGAAGGCTGATGATAGGGTCAGCAGAAACTGCCAGTGAGGAGTAGCTGAGTAGAAGGAAGAAAGCTGCAGCAACAGCAGTGCAAAAGCAGCAACAACATCAGGAAGATGGAGCGGATGAACAACTCCAGAGGATGATTTGGGATCCAGGAGGATTTCAACATCAGAGATGGGAAGCTCATGAGCAAGAGCTCATGAATTTTTCAGCTGAGGAGTATGATGCAGGAGCATCTCTCCATGTCAGCCAGCCAGCCAGCCAGCCATGTTAGTGAATTCAAATCATGTGGTGAAGAGAGGCGAAGCCTCATTTAAAATCTGAATTCAATGTAATTAAATGTTTAAGCTAGTGAGTTGTGAAGCCGTGCCTTTGTGCAGGCTGTGGATAAGAAGGCCTTTAATGTTTGTAAGGCTGAGATCTAGATCCAGATGCTGGACTAGACAACCCATTCAATGTAATTGAATAGGGTAGGTAGATTGGAGGGAAGAGCTCGAAGAGCCCCCTCAGGTAAAAATAGATTTTTGGTATCTCATTTGGGGTTAGTTGGGTTAGATGAGTAGAAGTCTGAGAAGAGCCAGAGAGAGCTGGAGAACACCTTGTAATTACGGGCATTTTCCATTTTTAATATAAACAGACGCAGTTTTTCCTGCATGAATTCTGTGTTATGTGGATGTCTGTGAGTGTTCTTTTATGCTGTAGATGTATACTTTAGTTGTGCATTTGCAGGAGTGTGTTTGATTTCAGGTGAAGGTCTTTGAGGCTTCACACCAGGAGGGTGTGACAAAACGCTACGGGTTCCTAGAGCTGTGCACAAAGGATGCACTTCTGAACTCTGCGGAGTCAGACAGAGACGTGTTGTGGCACAGAAGCTGAAATCAATAACTCAAGAAGAAGACCTTTGAGGTTGCTGAACACCTCAGGAGGCAAGGATATGTATGAGATACACAGTTGCAAACAAAACTTTGTTGTGAGTTCTGTAAAGATCTGCCAAGTGGGCATTGAGCACAGGCACAAGGTGCAGTTGGAGGAACTCTGTCGTGAGTTCAGACAGAAGCCAAAATCACTGAGGATTATGAGAGCTCTGCCAAGTGGGAATTGAGCGGGTGCATAAGGTGCACAGGTGAATACATAACTGTTGAACGTTCTGTGAGAGGAAACTCTGCCAGGTGGGCATTGAGACATTATGCAGACAGGCACAAGAGAAGAGAACTCTTTGAGTTCTAGAAGTTAGAGGAAGAATCCACTGAGGGATCTTCACAGGGTTGTTGAACACCCTACAGACTCAACAAGAGGTTGCTTGAGCAGAGGGATAGCCAGGAGGGAATCCATATTTCTCCATCTGCAGGAGAAGAAAGAGGACAAAATCCCATAGGGGTCTGAGTGTTTGACAAGCATAGGAGAGATAGCACCTGTGTTTGCATGCGAGGGCTATGCAAGGAGTGCAGAAGTCAAGGAATCCCTTGAGGATTCGGGAGTGAAATCTCAAGAGGAACAACGTCATGGAGAACGCAAGCAAGAACTCAAGGTAAAGGAGTCCACAGAGGAAGAATAGGAAAAGGTCGAGGCCTTTGAGAAATTGGAATTTTTCCAAGTGCAAGAAGAAAGCACACAGAAGCTCAGGAGGGAGCACAGTTGCCATCGGATCGGTCGAAGAAATCTGGACCGTTGAAGATTTCATGTCCAAGGAGCATAAGAGTGAGTGCACAAAGGAAGAGATGATCTGAGCCATCAGATCTTGAGAAAATTACCCGACAGCCGTCAGATCTGTCGAGAGTTGCACGGGGGTTAAGCCTTCGTGAACAGGAGAGGAGAAATCTCGACAAGAGTAGGATATCGACGTTCGGGAAATCAGAGTTCTCGAGGTCGAGAATGTCGGGACCTTTCAAGTTCCGAAATAGCGAGAAGAAATTTAAGTCGTCCATCTGAGGGAGGACGCGTGTCGCGTGATCATCCATTTCGGAGATCCGGGCATTAGGCTCACAGAGGAGAGTCTCAAAGGAATCAGGATATCAGGACTTCGTCAATCAGGATATCGAAAATCTCGAGGACAAGAGATCAGGTAAATCCATAGTGAAAACCCTGATACAATCAGAGTCGCCCATCTGTTCAGACAGGTGGCAGGGATCAAGAGTCCATCGACATATCGGAGATTTGGAAAGCAAGAGTCCGGGGCTCTTTGAGTCCCGAAACAACGAAAGGATCTGGATCGTCCATCTTGAGGAGACACGTGGTGGAGATCCAGACTATCAGGTGAAGTCCCGATAGAAAAGTCAAATTTGGCACATCGGAGTTCGGCATTTCGCGAGTCCTGAAGACGAGGCACCTAGGACATCAGAAGTCACGAAATCGTGAGATTGAATCAGGACCATCCATCAGTTGGGACACGTGGATGAGATCGGAAGCCCATCAACATTTCGATCATCGGAACTCACATAGGTAAGTGTTTTGGATTTGTAGTTGGTGAAACCCGAGGGTCAACCTAAACCGTCCATCCACTTGGGATGCGTGTCAGAAATCCGGAGAGAGTCGGGGATCGACGTTTCGGAGGTCCTGAGGACAGGATACTCTCGCAAGTCGAAACCACGAAGTCTGATTCTCCGAAAGAGGAGAGCTCCATTGTGGGGGCCAGCTGTCATCATATCGGCACATCGGGATTCGGCGGATCGCGAATCCTGAGGACGAGTGAATTTCGGCATTGTGATGTCCAAAACCCTGATAAGAAGGGTAAGGCTGCAGTCTTATGAGAACTGGTCACATGGACCAGGGCATAGCCAGACGGGGCTAAGGTAAAAAAGCATGTATTGGCAAGTCAGAGATCAGAGATTCAAGAGGACATGAACTCTTGACGTCGGGGATCACGAAACCTCGAAACCTGATATTACATTCCCTGTGGGGAATTTGTTCATGGTCGTGCAGAGGGCTGTGACAGGGGAAGAAGGACCTATGGATCGGGTTGTTACCAGAGATTCTAGTGGGGATCCAAAGAGCCGCTTCGGCTCAAAAGGTATAATTGAATGATACTGTGAGCGGACGAGGCCTTTGTCAAGGCAGAGGTACATCGTGCCTGCATCAAACAGTGCACCAACAAAACCCTATCTACCAGCCCTTTCGGTAACACCTACAAAGCAAATGAAGTCTCACCCGAGGTAGAGGTAGGGGTGGTTGTAGGACTTAGATGTATGCAACCTTAGCTAGGACACAGATCTGTGATTGTAACACCTTAACAAGGAACTTAGTTATTACAATTCATTAGTATTCATCTTTAGTTCATAGCGCAACTAAACCCTAACAACAGATCAGCGCAGTATTCACACAGACCCGATAGATTTAAGCATGAAGCACACACATAGATATCAGATCTAATATTCATTCACATTATTCAGAACTAAGCTACCATATTAGATTCATCCATCATCTAACATTGCACTAAGCATTCAATCATATAAACAAAAGAACAACCAAAAGAACAAATCATTCACAACACAGGATATGCGTGGTTCACCCCCACCTCGGGGCTACGTACACCAACTCTTCATCTTCTTTATTATCTTGTTTCAATCGTCTTACATGCATAGAGCCTCAAGATCAACTTCGCAGAGGACAGGAGATCTGCGCACTCTTCGCTAGATCATCCTTCCCTGAGTTATAGCACCAAGCCTTCCATAGTCTCTTACAATCACTTGCACTTATCTCTCCAAGCCTCACACAGTATACATCAAGCACTTGCAACTATTACTTGCACTTAGCATGACTTACAACCCTTCGATCACATAGATCTAACTCTATCACTTAGCACACTTAGGCACTCTTCTTACATCACCTAGCTTTCTATTTATACATTACAAAATTGGGCCTAAACATGGGTAAACCAATGGGTCGACATTCCCATACCCTTTACATAGCCCAAAAACCCAAAAATCCCTAAAAAGGGGCCGAGATCCTGCGATCTTCGCTTCATCTTACGCTCTGCCTTCGATAGCCTGTCGAAGTCCCAAAAATAGGTCAAACATGACCAAGAATCCTCAAAACTTGGTCAAGGGCCAACACCTATCCACCCATAGGACATCCCAGTGTACTCGGTCTACTAATTGTTTGATGCAGAGACTGACGTTTTTACCATGCACAAAATGTGGTATATCCAAAAGGTTCATTATGTTGGAGTTGTACAGCCCTGTTATCCACTGCGCGGGCCCTATTATCGGTTTACCTAGGGGTCTAATTTCCCTTGTGTTTTCTAAGTAGATTTATTTAACTAAATTTTGGAATTTGGTCACATCGCACACATCATGGTCCAAGTACATAAGCTTTGGTACTTTTCTGAGCATTTCATCCAGAGTGACCACTGTGTCTGGAAGATATGGAAGTGTGATGTTCATGGTGTCCTATGCCTTTCTTTTCTACCCAATAGCAGATGGGTCTGCCTCTACTACTTCTACGTCCTCTTATTCCCTCTTGGAGTCCGACCAGTTGGTGATGTTTTCGACCAACACCTCTTCTCCATCGTGGCCTTGTCGTTGACCCGTCATTTCATCAGGTATAGTGGGAGTTTCAGGATTAGGGTTTTGGATACCATTCTAAGTCTCAGAACTCTGCCTTACTTCCCCTTGCAGCATTGTCAATGTTTCATCTTCAACCTCTATCAGGTTGATTGACTCTATGTCTGACGTAGTGACATATTCAAGCTCGACCATGTTCTCGGGTTCTCTCATCCTTTCCTTGCACTTTTGGCCCCGTTGAGTAACCTATACATATTGGCATGGAGCGTTGAACTTTGGTGGTGTCATATCCTATATAATTCACACACTCACTTGCTTCTTCATATAGTTTTAGCTAGGGCACGTACTTTGTATCTTGCTCTGTGCTCAAAAATCACTAAGTGTTGAAATAATGTGTGTGTTTCGCACTTTATAGACTCGACGATAAATATTTTTCACTTTTTGCATGCATTTGTGCCAAGTGCAATTTTACCTGTGGTCTGTCTTTTGATGTTGTCTCAATAATTGTTGCACGCGACTTTTTTTCCAATTTCCTGTTGTTTAGTCAACATCTGCCACTTTTGTGTTTTTTTTGTTTTTCTATTTTCGTATTCCCTTTTTCTTATTTTTCCCCTTTTTATTTCTTTTAATCATTTTTTTGTCTTAATATCTACTATAGTACACTAAATACATGACTTTCTTACTCCATTGTAACTTTTAAGGGTTAGTAGGTCGATTGTCCTCGTACTTTTGTCGACTATCGTTGATCATTTCTTTCAGTTATGTTCCTCCCAATTTTTTTTGTTGTATATATCCCCCATCTATGACAGACTTTACTTCATATGGCCCTAGCCAGTGCATTCTAAACTTTCCAGGGTGTTGCAAAAATTTGTTGTCATAGAGAAGAACTAGGTCTCCCTCCTTAAATCTCTTTTTTTAATATGTATGTCATGCCAAGATTTGTTCCTTTCTTTTTGTATTTCCTGGTGAAATCCTTCCAGAATAATTTCTTCTTCCATTTCCATTAGTTGGCTTAGCCTTTCCTTTATTGTGCCTCTTTCTGTCATGTTGGTAATTAATGTTACATGCAAATTGGGTACTAGAAATTCTAGTGGCACCACTGCCTCCTATCCATACACCAATATGAATGGTGTATGTCCTATCATCTTCTTGCATGTGGTCATGTATTCCCACAGTACCACTGGTATTTTCAAGTCCCAATCATCCTTGTTCACATTGCAGATCTTAGTCAATGCATTTTCCAAAATCTTATTGAAATCTTCTATTGTTCCATTTTCCTAAGGATGATACGGTGTACTCTTTTGGTAATAGACTTAAAAATCCTCAATCATAGATCTGATGGTATTATTAATAAAATGAGTGCCTTTGTCACTCATCAGAATCATGGTACATCCAAATCCGGTGATCACTTTCTCAAATAAGAAGTGTGTTGTTGTCTCTGCTCTACAATATTTGACTGGTGTTGCTTCTTCCCATCTCGTTAAGTATTCATTCGTAGTAACTATATATATTTATCCTAACCTTTTTTTCGGTGGATTAATAGGTCCAAAAAAATCTATTGCCCATTTTTCAAACACATGCATAGTTACTTGTGGTCTTAGGGGCATCTCATCCCTTCTGTTGGGTTTTCGAACCCTCTAACAGACATCATAGTTATGCCAATATTCCTTGGCATATTTTTGGACTGTTGGCCACCATAATCATGCATGTAATACCTTATTCACGATAGCTTTTCCTTCATAGTGTCCTCCAACTATAACTTCATGATATTCTACTAAAATTCTAGGTCATTCATGTTCCCATACACACCTTCTCAAAATGTCATTTGTGCCCATCTTATATAAATGACCTACAATGAGTTGATAGTCTACAACTCTGAATACTAGGTTTTTCTTTTGCACTTGCTAAAGTCCTGTGGCACAACCCCTGTACTTAAGTATTCAATAATATTAGTGAAGTATTCATCAACTACATGTACTGAAAATAATTGAGCATCATGGAAGTTGTCTTCCAAGTTAGTAGGTTCTTATCCATTGGTTACCATTGATAGGTGATCTGGTCCTACATTCAACTTCCCTGATTTGACTATCACTTCAAAATCAAAATCTTGGAATAATAATAGCCATCTACATATCCTCCCCCCCAACACTGGCTTGTTGACTAGATATTCGAGGGAAAAATGGTCTATGAACATTTTAAAGTGTTTACCCAGTAAATAATGCCTAAATTTCTGAAGTGCATATACCATAGCTAGGCCTTCTATTTCTATGGTGTTGTAATTCTACTCAAATTCTGAAAACTTTCTTCTTGCAAAGGATATAGGATGGTTTAAGTCCCCTGCTCATAGCTGCACCAGAATTGCTCCAAGTGTTATACTTGATGCGTATGAGTGCACATAAAATGTATTTCCCAATCAATAAATACTAATATAAGTGTTGTCACAATACTTTCCTTTAGAGTGTCCAATCCTTGTTGACAATCCTCATTCCACTGAAATCTAGTGTCCTTATTTAACAATTTTTCCATTGGTGTAGTAATCAGCACATACCCCTTTATAAACTTCTTGTAATAGCATGTATGTCCCAGTGTTGATCTTAATTGGCGCACTGACTTTGGTGGTGGTAAATTTACAATGATTTCAATCTTAGCAGGGTCAACTAGTAAACCTTGTTTACACACTATATGTCCCAACAATATCCCAAAAGGTG
Source organism: Picea mariana (assembly GCA_032191745.1). NCBI lineage: Eukaryota > Viridiplantae > Streptophyta > Pinopsida > Pinales > Pinaceae > Picea > Picea mariana. The sequence goes on along the minus strand of JASDQU010010964.1, from coordinate 198,044 downwards.
TATCAAAATTTCATTTCTTGATGTTTAATGACATCTGACATTGCTTGCATCTTTTCAACATTAGTCTTAACACTTATACATGGTCCTTTAAAAGACTATATACAGTCCATCCATCCAGATATACTTCTAGAAACCAGTGTATGAATTCCTTAAAATCTACTATGACTGCCCTTGAAAATATAGTTGGTTCATTCTTCAACCCAAATGGCATGACTGTATATTGGTAGGATTCCCATTTTGTAGCAAAAGTAGTCTTATACCTATCCTCTGGAGTTATTTTAATCTGATGGTAACCTGAGAATCCATCTGTGAATGAATATGCTTCTTGGCCTCTCACATTCTCTAAGACCTCATCTGTAAAAGGGGTAGGAAAAGGGTCATGTAAGAAATAATCATTGAGTTTCCTCATATATACACAAATCATTCTCCTGGCTCACTTCTTTTCTTGGAATACCATGTGAGTGATCCATTATGATTCCTCTACTGGTTCTATAATTCCAGCTTCCAATATTCAGTCATTTTTTGCTTTCACTTTCTACTTATACACTGGATTGAGTCTGTCAGGTATCTATATGACAGGTCTAGCCTCAAGTTTAAGGGGTATCTTCATCTCACCTAGCTCTCCTTATATTCCTTTCATCTCTGTAAAGGTCATTGGAAACAGGTCATTGTATTCACGTAGTAACTCTGTTATTATTTCTATTATTTTCTCATCCCAATAGTCTCCAATACTTTCCATTTTAGGATTGTCATTTGTCCCAATTTTGACTTTCTTAACTTTGATTGGTGCAACAAATACCTATGACTCTAGAGATGGACCTTTCACCTCTCTCTTTACTTCAATATTTGTAATTTGAATGTTGTGCAAATCATCTTCATCTAGTGCTTCCTCTTCAAAATGATAGCATGAGAGTAACTCTTTGACTGTGTATATGTTTTGTTGTTGATATTATGTCACGATTTCAACTTTTTGTTCATCAACAAATATCATTCCCCGTATCAGATTCAATGTTGAATCAATGTTGGGTTTCTCATGTTCAAGTGAGAAGGTTACTACAAAATTCTGTTGTAATCATGTCCGTTATGTTGTGCCTCTGTGCACCTCCTAGTCTATATACCAGTTCCATGGGATCCCTTCCAATGTTTGAATAAAGTGATGAGGCCATTCCTCTGATGGTGTCATCCTCCATTGTGACCTACACTTCTCCAAGTGTTCCACTGGTGTTCCTTTCTCATCATACCTCTGCATTCTATTGCTCATTTTTTCTGTGCCAAATCTAATGTGCAGTAGTCGCTTATACTGATACTAGTCCTGGATTTTTTCTTTGTGCGCCCTCCATCATATTGCAGGTGTTTCCTTGAGTGAAATATCTAGGGCTAAGAGCCTCTGATTTTCTACCACTTCCTCTTCATATTTTTTCAAGAATTCCTCTAAGTCATTTAGCCCATGAAAACTGGGAGGTTCTCTAATATTTGTACCAACCCATATTACTGCACAATCTTTTCTTGCACACCTACTTGTGGAAACTTCATGTAATCATTATTTCCAATTCTCCAAACCTGTGTCTGAGTCGCAATCACATGATGTAATGCTTCTCCAACTGAGTACCCCATCTGCAGTTGCGTTAACATAATCCTCATCTCACATGGTGGTTCTTTACAATTGGTTTATTTCTTCCTGAACCAAACAAGTGGCCTCTACAAACCTTTCTCCTTCTAAAGGATCCAATGGTGCAATGACTCTATATTCACTTGATTCAAAAGTCATTTTTCTTGTATTCAAGTTGATTATATCCTGGTTATCGAATTCTCAATCCAATCCAAGTAATGTTGGGTAAGGTGTTGTGCCATCCACTATCTCTATCACTTCAAAATATTCCATAGTGCGCACTCCATCCAAATCTATTGTCATGCCTTTAAGCCTTCCAATGGGTAACACTTTGTGTTCATTTGCTAGCTTCAACTGGACATGTGAATAGCCTAGGGTAGGTTCCCCCATACACTGCCATGTCTTCTTAGGTAAGACATTTACTTCAGAGCCTAAATCTAGTATAACATCTCCCATGTTGAAATCCCCAATGTTGGAATTTGGTCTGAATTCTCTACTTTTCCTTCTTCTTGTATGGATATGATTGACTGTTTTATATTCTAACTTCCCTTCTAGCTCTGTGTTACATATTTCTAGTAGATTTTGTAAGACTTTAACAGATGATGGATCATTAAATAACTTAACACGGGATTGCAGAAAAGTGTTTATGGTACTTACTTTCTCTAAAGGTTGTCCTTTATTGGTATGGTCCATTGAGAATGGCATCTCATACATTGGTGGGTTCTAATTTTGTTGCATGACTGATGTAGACACAAGATTTTTCTTGAGAAACTCTTGTCTAGCCTCCTTAAATTTTTCCTTTTCTTTTTGCACGTCAAACTACTTATGTGGCTCAATATTATTCTTAACCCATTGGCGTTGAGTTGGATCTTATTTTGTTACATCAATTCATGTCTTGGCTCCTCCTCAAGTGATTATATTGATGTTTCTCCCCTCATCCCTGGCTTCTGCTGAAATTCATTGGATATTATGATTGTTCTGGTTCCTTTTTTCCTAGATCTTTCCCAAGAGTGTTGGGTAGTATTTTATATCATGTTCTATTGCGGGACAATACATACATGTCGCTTGTGGAAGTGGAAAATACCTTGCATAATGTCCTGGTTGTTGGCAGTTGTGGCACACTACTGGTCCTATGCCTCATCCTCCACCTATGTATCCACCTCAATATCCTCATGGTGTGTTGAACTTGGGTATCTAGTTATACTGCGCGGGGTTATATTGTGGTTCCGCGTTATTATACTATGGTGGTGCATTGTTGTATTGATGTTGTGCATTGTTGTATGGTGGTGGTACCTGACTGAACTAAAGTGCAGCTTGTATTGTCATCATTTCTTATTGCACCCTAAAAGCATCTGAAGTTCTTTCTCTCATCAACTCCATCATTCTACAATCCTTATCATAATGACCCACTAATTTGAAAAAATTGCAATATGAAATTTTTGTTGGAGTTACTTCACACACACCTAGGATTTATTTTTCCTAAGGTTATTCCTTGTTTATTAGTCATAATTAGTCATTATCGAGTCTCCTATATTTTAGGGGAGAATATTCCACCTGCAGAATATTCTCTTTCAGTTGACACTTCAGGTTGACTAGTTGAGTTGAGTTTAGATGTTGCATTGGTTTTGTCACCATGAAACATTGGGATCATCACCAACTCACTACTCTTTGTTCAGTCAGTTAACTGAAGACTAGTTGACTAGTTAACTCAGCTAGGTGGCAGTTCACTCTCGTAACTACCTGAGAGACTAGACTAGGTGGTAGTTTACTCTTGTAACTGTTGGAGTGTGTCCAGATCAATCTAGACCACCACTATGGCTCATTAGTTACTCATGTATCCTATATATATTCTAAATTATTCACTCTTTGAGTGTGGAATACGGTTAATGAGAATTCTTCCATTCTTTCTATCTTGCTTCTTCTTTCTCAATTTCTCTCTGCAAATGTGTGTAGTAATTTCTAGCTAGATATATTCTGTGCATGTTCAACACATTTACATGGTATCAGATCCGATGGACTGCTAAGCAAAAGCTACACCAAATCATTTTTTGCAGGTACAAAAGATTGAAGACAACAAAAAAATGGATTATTCGTCGGAAATACTTCTTACGCCTCATAACTATTTGGAGTGGAAGCCAAAGATTCTACTTCTTCTCAGAAGTAGAGGATTATACTAAATAACCATGGAAATGGAAGTAGAGCCTGATTCTGTCGATGAGAAAAATGACTTTCTCAATAGACAAGATATGGCCATAGGAAGTATCAGCATGTCTGTTTCTCCTGAACTTTTCCATCAAGTATATACAGAATCACAAGGATTAACTCCAAATGAATTATGGACCAGATTGGAGGTTCTATTTGGGAATAAAGAATATTGTGAAGATTTCATGCAGGAGGTCGAATAGATAGAGCCAGAAGAGAAGCCATCAGAAGATCAAGTCTCTTATTATGAAGAGTCTTCTACAAAAATTTTGCAGAAATTTGTATTCCAATAATTGAAGATGATGTCTACTCCATTTTAGATTTGTTTTCTGAAATTCATGTGGAAGATATATGGCATGCATCTCAGGAGTCACATGTAGACACTTTTCCATGTGCAATGCATGCATCTCAGGAGACAAAAAGAGAGTCGTGCACATCAGACTCCATTATGATATTTTATGAGAAAAAATTGCAAAAACAAATTGGATATTTGAATTCCTCTTGGAAAAATATCCAATTTCAAAAAACAATCATTCGAAACGGAGTCCGGAAAGTGGAGTTATGATCGTTTTAAAATCAACAAAATTTCAACATTTTTCTGGAAACGGCCGTACGGTTTTCAAAATTTCATCCAAAATTTATTTGGATATTATTCATTACAAGAAGATAAAGTGGATATGTGTGGAAATATCAATGATGCATATACTTCATCAGATCCATGCAGACATCTACATCTTCAACAAAATCTTCAAAGAGCACAAACTTGCACAATTGCAAGGTCTTCTTGGAGTGAAGGACATGGTTGCTTAGCAACTGCCTTTTATTCCTTCTCATTTTTTATTTTATGCATTGTAATTTGAGGGGGGGGTTTGTTCCCATGAGGTTTTCCCTCTTTCCTCGTTTAGTTCAGTGTATCTTTTGTATTTGGGTACCTAACATGGCCTCGTAGCCATGACCCATTCTTTATTTTCACCATAGTGATGTTCAGGGGGGGTGTTGGAGTTACTTCACACACACCTAGGATTTATTTTTCCTAAGGTTATTCCTTGTTTATTAGTCATAATTAGTCATTATCCAGTCTCCTATATTTTAGGGGAGAATATTCCACCTAGAGAATATTCTCTTTCAGTTGACACTTCAGGTTGACTAGTTGAGTTGAGTTTATATGTTGCATTGGTTTTGTCACCATGAAACATTGGGATCATCACCAAATCACTACTCTTTGTTCAGTCAGTTAACTGAAGACTAGTTGACTAGTTAACTCAGCTAGGTGGAAGTTCACTCCCGTAACTACCTGAGAGACTAGACTAGGTGGAAGTTTACTCTTGTAATTGTTGGTGTGTGTCCAGATCAATCTAGACCACCATTATGGCTCATTAGTTACTCATGTATCCTATATATATTGTAAATTATTCACTCTTTGAGTGTGGAATACGGTTAATGAGAACTCTTCCTTTCTTTCTATCTTGCTTCTTCTTTCTCAATTTCTCTCTACAAATGTGTGTAGTATTTTCTAACTAGATCTATTATGTGCAGGTTCAACACATTTACACTTTTTGGTATTGTATTATACTTCTGCATCATTGGACAATGATATGGATCATTCCCATGCATCTTACAAATATCGCACCATGATCCTCCTGTTGGAAATGGGTTTGGTACACCTATTGCCATATACTGCACAAAAGTTAGGCATTCGTTCTTATGGTGTCCTTTTATCCTTCATAGGGTACACCAAACAACTTTTATTTTCTCTCTACCCTTATTCGGGTTAAGTTGAAATGTTATATTCTTCAAATCCTCCTTCAGTTCCTCTATTGTTGGATTTGTCTGTTGATATTTGTTCTCTTCCAATTGTAAGGCTACCTGCAGAGCCTTTGTCTGAGTTTGGAACTTCTTCTTTCTTAGTGGGTATTTCAAGTGTGGTAGCAGCGAGTTCACAAATAAGTGCCTATGTTTCATGTTAGTAATTGCATATTTCAACTTACCTTTCAGAAGTTTGAACCTCTGATCAATCTCCCAAACAGACTCACCTTGTTTCTGCTTGATTTCAATCATTTCATTCATGTACTAGTCTTCTAAGCTAGGCTTCTGAAATTTGTTTACCAGTAGTTTTTTCACTTCTGCGATAGTCTTTGGTATTCCCTATGGATTGTTTACATATAGAGTCATGTACCACTCCAACACGTGGTCTCTTAGTGTGATAGCTAACTACGTGAGATTTGTATCCTCGTCTATGATTTGTTTTTCTTCCCAGATCTTCTCACGGATGAATAAGTGTTTTTCAAGGTCCTCTGATGCCTCTCCCTGAAATTTTGGTAATCTGATCATGGGATCATGTCCTACCATTTTGAAATGTGTTGAACTACTGCCTCTATGTAGTGTATATACTTGATTGTTACTTCATGAACTGTCTCCCTCAATTGATGTTCCTTGATTGGATCCATGTCCTGTTGTTTTTCTTCCACTAAAATTCAGTTGTATAAACGCTAGTGTTATTTCTGGTGTATTAGTTGTGTTATCACACTAAGTTGCCTTGGGTATTTATCCCTTAGTTTCATCTTTTCCTAAGCCCTTAGATTTTAATTTTTAATTTTTCCCCTTTTAAAAGTGTGTTTGTTTAGGCCCCCTTGATAAATAAAGTGTTGAGTCATTACTTATGTTTTGATCCTCATACAAATTTTGGACTTAGGACCGTTTTGTTCATGACTTATCTTTGATTCCCTTCATGACTTGTCACTAGGAAAGACTCACCCCATGAACATATTGATTTGACATGCCATTTTCCTCACTCATGCCCTCATAGCCCTGACTTGTTGTCCTTTTTTATTACTGTGCAATCATTTTTTTGAAATGAAGCACTGCCAACTAATCAGGAGTTTCCGTAGCGCACTTCTTGTCCATCATTTTCTACCATGATTTATGATTACAACGCTCATGTCATCTCTTCATTGTTTTAAGCGCCAAGGGTGGTTAAAAGATGCTTTCAAGATATCATAATTATGAACTTTGATAATGGTTTTTGAATTTAAAAAAAACTCAAATTGCTGCGCTACGCAAATTACCACTTCCGACCAGTGGGCAGCAGCGCTACCAGATCCAATGCTGAGGTGGATTCAGAGGCTGAGTTTCTCGTGAATTCTTCCTGAGATCTTGTTGAGGCCTTGAACTGACTTTATTCCACAAGTATTATGTTTTTTCTTCCTCTGTACATCAATTTCAAGGATAATTAGCACTCAGAATTTTGATTATCGGGCCTACATTGTTGGAGGAGATCTTTCCTCACGCCATCTGTTGGCATAGGGATAGACCCAGGGTTCAGATCCAAGAGCACACCAACAAGCCCTAACTATTGGACCTTTCAGTTACACCTATGAATCAGATGCATTCTCACCCGAAGCAGCTATGGGGGGGTTGCACGACACAAATGTCTACAACCAAGGGAAATATCAAGTCGATCCAATACTAGAAAAATACAACATGCCTATATCACTAATCATATTAGATCTACTCCATACATCTTTCAGATCTACCACAAAAATGCAATAACAGTATATCAAGGCAAAATAACACAGCATCAATCACGCACACAAGACAGATATACGTGGTTCACCCTCTCTCTAGGGCTACATCCATAGAACTGTGCTTTATGATATATTAATATGAAAGAATACAATTCTGATCTGCGCTCTTAACCAACAGATCTTTTCTCTTCTCTCTATCTCTCCCCTTCATGCGCACCTAGCTACAGGACTTGATCTTCGCACCCAGCTGAATACCTTACAATACCAAAGGGCTCTTTACTCGACACTCTCTCTCGTACGATAATAATCACTCTCATCAATAATACAACTAGATAAATACTAGTGACAATGAAAACAACCCACCCCAGGTCCTCTCGACCTTTATTTATACATTACAATAGTTCACTGACATCCTTAGGTCGAAGCCTAGGTGTCAAAACCCTAGATACCAAAACCCTAGGTGTTTAAAACCCTAGGTCAACTTGACCTATGTTTTCAGGGCTTCGCCAACCTATCTTTCCTTTCTTCTCGTGTGGTGCTCCAAAGCATATAACAGTGGCTTTTTCTGCTTACTGAGTTTTCCATGATCCTTCTTCCTTTCTGACTTGTCATCCTTGATCTCCTTGTCCAACTCCTTGCTTTCTCGAGCTTTGCTCTGTCTTTTCTGCTCTTTTGCTAACTTCGACCTAGTAACAGTCACTGTGTCTTCTGCGCAGTTTGATTTTCGCCTTTTCTTCCTTGATCTTCACTTTCTTCCATGACCAAGGGCCAACAGGCCCCCAACACTCACTTGTGACTCGTCCTGAGGCACTTCAGGTCTGATTCTTCTATTTTACTTTGACTTCAGACTGCACAGTGCAACCTCTGCTTTTTGTTTGATGCCTCCTCTCCTTCCTTGTGCAGACTGTCTTTTTTTTGTCTGGTACCCAGTTAAAACTACACTTGGTACCTAGACCCTTTTCCTTCATGCTTCTATTGAGAGTTGTGAGGCATCTAGTTGTCATAATACAACTTCAGTCGGATCCCATTCACTAATCCTTCCTTCCATTCTCCCTTCAAGTTCTTCAATTGTGTAGCTCCTCCTTCTGTAACATGAGCGACCTCATATGGCCTGAGTCAATGCGTTCTGAACTTCCCAAGATGCTTCATGAACTTACTGTCGTATACTAGTACCAAATTACCTTATTTAAATGCCTTCTTCTTGATGTGCCTATCATGGTAGGCCTTCTCTCTTTCCTTTTCTACTTGATGATGGAATCTACAACAAATATGTCTTCTCCCAATTCGACCAATTGTGAAAGCCTCTCTTGAAAAATGCCAGTGTCATCCATATCTGTAAAGGTAGCAATTCTTAAGCTTGGCACCAAGTATTCCATTGGAATAACAACTTCAAGAACATAAACCAACTTGAAGGGGGTCTACATTGTTAACTTCTTGCAAGTGGTTCTATAGGCCCAAAGTATTGTTGGTACTCTTAAATCCCAGTCATCCATGTTCACACTGCAAATCTTGGTTAGTGTTGTCTCCAAAATCTTGTTGAATGCTTCCACTATCCCATTTGCTTGTGGATGGTAAGGTGTGCTCTTCTGATGGTGGACTACAAATTCCTCAGTCAAGGCTTCAACAGTTTTATTTATGAAATGTGTGCCTTGATCACTCATAAGGATATTTGGGCATTCAAACCTGGTTATGATGTCATCAAATATGAAGTGCATAGTTGTAGTTGCACTATGGTCCTTGACTTCTCTTGCTTTGGCCCACCTGGTCAAGTACTCTATTGTTGTAATTATGTACCTTGCTCATGTACACTTCCCTAGTGGGTTTATAGGTCCCATGAAATCAATGGCCCATTTCTCAAATTCTTGTAAGTTCAGTTGTGGTGCTAATGGCATTTCATCCCTTCAGGAAGGTTTTCCAACTCTTTGTCATACATCGTAGGCTCTAGAATAGTGTTTATCATCTCTGTGTAAGGTAGGCCACCAAAGGCCATTTCTCAGAATCTTCTACGCAGTTTCTTTCCCTGCGTAATGTCCTCCAATGATGCCTTCATGAGATTCTGCGAGGATCAATGGTCGATTTTCCTCCATAATGCACCTTCTCAATATCTCATCAGGTCCCATTTTGTATAGTTGTCCATCTATAAGCAAAAATTCTGCAGTGCGCACTACTAGTTGTTTCTTCTGGGGAATCGTATATTCACTAGGTGCCATTCCTGTTGATAGGAACTGGACTATTTCTATGAAGTGGTCATCAATCTTTCTAATGGCTAGCAGTTGTGCATATGGCAGTGCATGCTCCAAACTAGTCAGCTCTTCGCCATGTTCCAACCTTGACAAGTGGTCAGGGCCTTTGTTCATTCTTCCTAGCTTTACTATAATCTCAAAGTCATATTCCTGAAATAACAGAAGCCATCTACATATTCTCTCCCCCAACACTGGCTTGTTGACTAGGTATTTTATCATAGAGTGATCAGTAAACATTTTAAAGTGCCCTCCCAACAAGTAGTGGCGGAATTTTTGTAGCGCATACACCATGGCTAACCCTTCTCGCTCAGTGGTGGTGTAGTTGACCTCTGTAGTTGATAGCTTCCTGCTAGAAAATGATAATGGATGATCAATATCTCCTTCACCAGGTTGTGCTAACACTGATCCTAAGGTAATGGAAGATGCATCGGTATGTACATGAAACTCCTTGGTCCAATCTAGGAAAACCAAAATGGGCGCAGTGACCATCTTCTATTTCAGTGTGTTGAAGCTCTATTAGCATTCTTCTGTCCAACTTAACTAACAATATTTTTTCAAAAGCTTCTCCATGGGTGTTGTAATCTGGGCATATCCTTTAATGAACTTCTTGTAATATCATGTGTGTCCCAGTGTAGTGCGTAGTTATTTGACTGAAGTAGGGGGTGGCAGATCAACTATAATGGCAATTTTAGATGGATCAACCAGCAATCCCTGCTTGCATACAATATGGCCTAACAACACTCCAAATGGTGAGAAGAATATGCACTTCTTCAGGTTCAAGGCAATTTGACACTGCCTGCATTTATCCAACATTATCCTTAGACATTCAATATGATTTTTTAGTAAACTAAAAATAGTCCAATCATCAAAATATGCTTCTAGAAATTTATGCAAAAACTCCTTGAATGCTTCGACCACCACCCTAGAAAAGATGGTTGGGGAATTCTTCAATCCAAATGGTATCACTGTATACTGATAAGATCCCCATTCTGTTGCAAATGTGGTCTTATGGCAATCTTCCTTGGCAATCTGGATCTGATGGTATCCTGAAAATCCATCTATAAAAGAATATACTTCCTGGACTCCCACATTATCTAACACTTCATCATTGAATGGTGTATGGAAGGGGTCATGAAAAAAAACATCATTTAGCTTCCTGAGATCTACGCATATCCTGATCTCTCATGTCTTCTTGTCTTGCACCACCATAGGGATAATCCATTATGACTCTTCGACGAGTTCTATAATCCCTACTTCTGGCATTCCGTCGAGCTCAATCTTCACTTTCTCCTTATATTTAGGGTTCAATCTATAAGGTCTCTGTTTGACTAGCCTTGCATCTGGTTTCAAAGGGATCCTCATATCTCCCATAGGCCCTTTAATGCCCTTCATATCAGTGAACTTGGTTGGAAACAAGTCCTGATATTCATGCAGTAATTATGTAATCTTGTCAATAGTGGAAGCATCCCAATAATCCCTAACATTTGCAAGCTTCGGTGTTTGTTATATTCCAATATTGACCTTCTTAATCTTGATTGGGTGTCCAATGAATGGTAGCTCAACTTGTGGTCCTTCCACATCTCTTTGGCCTTTTGTTTCTGTAATGTTCACCTTTCTTGGATCATCGTCTTCATCAACATTAATGTTGTAACAACCTTACAGTTTTTGTATAGGCGCAGTCCATTCGTCCTCGTCTTGCTCCAAAGGAAGGCTAGAGGCCTCCTCAAATAATTTATGTCTAACAATCTGTAGTGCTTGATCTACTGAAGGATATTGACTTTCAAATAAGAAGGTGGTTACGAAATTCTGAGTCATACCTGTTGGACAACTGAGAGGGGGGGGGGTGCATCAGTTGTTATTGTGCTTAAACAAATATGCTTATTTTAAATTCTTTGCAAAGAACTTAATGACAATCACAATAATGCAGGAAAGTAAGCAATAGAACATTCAGCATCATTCCCACATATGAAATATACAAAGACAGATATTTCCTGAGGAAACCCATAAAGGGTAAAAACCTCTTCTTCTTTATATGATAAGTAATCTTTACATTCTGTACATTATCATACATATGAGCTCCAACTCATTGTGAGGCTAAAACCTCTATATTGCAAGTTTCAACTTGCTGAGAGCACCAACTCTCTATTTTCTCTAGCACCTACTAGAAGGAAGCACCAACTCCCTGGTTTCTCTAGCACCCACTAGAAGGAAGCAACAACTCCCTAAGTGTTCCAGCACCCACTGGATGGAAGCACCAACTTCCAGTCACACATGCACCAACCTGTATAACAAAGAGCAACAGTTCTCCCTTGCACCACCCTGCCACCCTGGCTTCTCTGGCTGCAACCAGATGGAAGCTACAACTCCCTGTGTTCAAGAAACCACTTGAACCTCTGAGGACATCAATCCTCCCTAGCACCCCCCTTCCACCCTAACATATAAATTTTGCTATATATAAATTTATCACAGTGATACAATATTTATCATTGGCTTACCAGGCTTATCATTGTTTTTCTATGCTGCTCTGCTCTCCTGTATCAGTGTCTCTCTGTCTGCATCTTCTTGCATTTTGTGATCTTCTATTTTTCTCT
>JASDQU010010964.1:165311-185825 GCA_032191745.1 Picea mariana | reverse complement strand
CCCTTCCACCCTAACATATAAATTTTGCTATATATAAATTTATCACAGTGATACAATATTTATCATTGGCTTACCAGGCTTATCATTGTTTTTCTATGCTGCTCTGCTCTCCTGTATCAGTGTCTCTCTGTCTGCATCTTCTTGCATTTTGTGATCTTCTATTTTTCTCTACAAGAGCACCTCATCCTTCCTTTACTGTCTCACTGTCTTGTTGCACACCTGCCTTGCGCTTTCTGTGCCTCTACATTTTATGCTCAGTGTGCCATGTCCATTCAATGCACCATTCCTCTCCTCTGTATTTCCATTGCTGCACACTCCTCCTTCTACACTCCTTGATCACTCTGAACAACAACAACCCTCATATCTTCTTTGTTCTGCATACTTAGAGTCTCTGTGCATGCTATTTCTCCATGCTTATGCATGCTCTGTCCATGTCGAGTGCTCTGCCTCATCATCATGGCCACTCTTCAGCTTATCTGGCTGTTTAACCCATGTGTCCATCATCACTGGGCATTATAATGATATTCCTTAGCCTGTCTCGCAGTTTAGACTCTTCGTATTCTCTATCAAAGTCGAGTTGATCATCTTTGTTGTAGTTACAGGCTTCAACACTCTTCCATCTGTCAATCACCTCTAAGAATAGTCTTCATTCCATTGGAATATGCCTCGAGCCTCTTCATCTTCTCTAGCGATCACACTGAGGCATGTTTGATTCCTCTGGTAGAAGCCATCAGTCGTTTCTAGCAGTTACACTCTGAAGTGCAATAGTAGCCCTCCGATCATACTTAAATTCACCTGCACCATTGGATTGGATCCGTAGGATCTTGCATTTATTTCACATTTCGGCATTTTAGAATTTCAGCATTCTTGTGGTGAACAGTCTCGATTCTCCATGTCCCAAACTATGAAATGGAGCTTGTCTCTTCGAGCTCTTCTCTACAGCTCTTCGACGATGTGACCACCAGCGGTGACCAAGGCCTACACCAAAAATGTGTTTTCACATTTCGCATTTCGGCATTTCGCATTTTGGAATTTCAGGACTCCTTTGATGAAGAGTCTCAACTCTTGACTCTTCCAACTCCCGGTATCCGAACCTCTAAAATAGAGTCGGATCAATGGTCCACACTCTTGATTATTCAATGGTCTAGATCTCTTTGTGGTTTCACATATTGCGATTTCGACATTCTTGATGTGAGAGTTCTTGACAAATCCAAGTCCTAGTATCCGAAACTCCAAAATGGAGTCAAATCAACGGAATTTCGACATTTCTCATTTCGTCATTTCAGGACTCCTGTGGTGAAGAGTCTCGGTGCTTAACTCCTCCAACTCCCGGTATCCGAAGTTCCGAAATGGAGTCGGATCAAAGATATGGTATTTCGTTGTTTCACATTTCGGTGATTAGGCATTTCAGCACTCCTGTGGTGAAGTGTTTCGAGACTTCAACTCTCGGTATCTGGGACTCCAAAATGGACTTATTTCTGGGTCTGTGAAGCTCTTTGTTGGTGTTCCTATTTTGGGATTTCGACGTTTCTCATTTCGCGACTTTGGGACTCCTATGTTGAAGAGTCTCAACTCTTGACTTCTCAATATCCCTGTATCTGAAACTCCAGTTGATGTGCCCGTTTCAGGATTTCGGCATTTTGCATTTCGTGACTTCGGGACTCCTATGTTGAAGAGTCTCGACTCTTAACTTCTCAATCTCCTGGTATCCGAAACTTTGGTTGATGTGCTTGTTTCAGGATTTAGGCATTTCTCATTTCGGCGATTTGGCATTTCGACACTCCTGTGATGAAGTGTTTCAACACTTCAACTCCCGATATCCGAGACTCCGAAATGGAGTTATTTCTCGGTCTGCGAAATTCTTTGTTGGTGTGCCTATTTCGAGTTTCAGGTTTTCAGGGTTTCGCATTTCGTGATTCTGGGACTCCTGATGACGAAGAGTCTTGACTCTTCCAACTCCCGGTATTCGAAACTGTCCTCCTACCTTCAGGATTTCATAACCCTACTTCACCTTGCTCTTTAAAGAATGTGCAGGTTCTCCTGGATCCAACGTTGGTCGGACCTCGGGCCCAGATCTGACGTTCATAGGGAATTCTCAATGGGATCCAAAAATCACTGTCGCTTCTCCTCCCTGGATTTCGTTGTCCCTGTTTTTCCATTGTTTCATACTCTGATCTTGCCATCAATGACAAGCACACCTGCCTGTAAACATGCCAACAATACATTTTCAATCTGTAGTGATGAGGTGCATCTCTGCTTGAAGGTACTAGTTGATAGGTTTCATGTCCAGTGTGTTGATGAATTTGTGTACCCACTTTTCTTGAGGAACGTCACTCTAGGATTCCTCACAGCTTTGCACATGGTCCTTTGGGAAGCTTCGACCTATGTACCAAACTTCGCAGCCTTCTACTTGTGCTGAGAACCAAATTGTCATCAAGGTACGACACTGTACCCAGTCTATAATATTACTTTTGTGTGCCCCCCACCATCTTGTTGGAGTTTCTCTCAGGGCCTCATCCATCGCCAACAGTCTTTGTTTCATTGGTACACTCTCTTCAAAGTCCGACAAGAAGGTTTATAAAGGATTTAGACCATCAAGGTGGGTAAGTTAATTACTGTTGTGTCGATCCAACGAACTTCTTTGGTTAGTCTAGCACATATCCTTGTAGATACTTCATACATTTTATTCTGCCAATTCTCTACTGCGTCTTCTGAGTCTAATGAGCATACGTTGTCACTTCGCCAGCTTAAGTTTCCATCGGTCATAGGATTAATGTAATCATGTTGTATGGCTATTAATTTGTATATATTTTCCAATTCATATGCGTGGTCTTCTTCTTTGATAGGTTATGTGTATCGCTAGCATTCATCTGGATCTAAGGGCGCAATGACCCTAAGACCATATCTTTCAAAATTCATACGTCTCTTCTTCAAATCAACCACAATGGAATTATTGAAGGCCCAATCAATTTCTAACAGTGCAGGGTAAGGGTAGTTGTCATCAACTATCTCAATTACCTCAAAATCTGTAAATTTTCTTACTCCATCAATGTCCACAGGGACATGTTCTACTCTGCCAAAGGGGCTTACAGCCTGTTGATTATCCATCTTGATCCTGATAGGGGAATAGATCAGCCTAGGTTTTCTCATTAGTGCCCAAGTTTGCTTCTTCATGACATTGACCTCCAACACTAAGTTGAGGACCACATAGTCTATATCATATTCGCCTATTTGAGCATTCAAATGTAATTCCTTATTTTTCCTTCTCTTCTTACCGATTTGATGTACTACCCTATTCATTAAGGGGTCTATCTTTCCTAGATCATATTGTCTGATTAAATTTTGTAGTTCTTGGACAACGCTCTCATCCTGAATCAACTTAACACAAGTATATAGAAATTGCACGAGTTTTCTTACCTGTTTTCCTTCTATTGGTGAAGTAGACTGATCAAATGCCTGAGGCATTCCATACTCTCTTACTTTTGGTCTTGTATTTGATGAAGAACCTTGGTCTCCTTTGAAATCTTTTATTTCTTCCTCAAATATTTGTCTTTCTTTCTTTGCATCAAAGGTTTGGGTCTTCTCTACATCTTTCCTAATTCCTGAATCTTTTGTAGTCTTCCCTTGGGTCATTCTGTCATCTCCGGTAATAGTGCCTCCTCTAGTAATAATAGAGACTCTAGGGTCCTCTCCATGAGGTTCATCTTTGATCAATTGTATCTGTGGGTTCTATTGAGGTCCTCGTTTCTCCTGAAGTTTAGCCAGCAATGTTGGACATTCTTCAATAACATGCTCGAAGGAGTTGAAATAGCTACAAGTAGTGCAAGGGTTCTGACAGTCCCTTGCCAAGTGTCCTAGCTATGCACAGTTATAATAGATGATCTTTCCTTGGCCTCAACCCATACCTCCTCCTCATTCTCTTCCTCTTCCTCTGAATCCACCATGAGGATTGAAGTTTCTTCTCCCAGGGAAGTTGTACTGTGTAGAGTTTCCTTCTTATTGTACTTCGCCTTGAATCTTGTATATATCTCTTGACCTTCATGCATGAGATCATAAGCCCTACAATCCCTATCATCACGTCCAACAGACTTACATAACGTGCAATACAAATTTGTGGGTGTCTGAACATATTTTTGCATGTAATAGCACTCACCAGTATGATGTCTATTTCGGCATACCTCGCACCAGGGTAAGGTGACTTGATTCAAAGGACTTGGAGCTCCAGAGGCCAAGTGTTCATGGAATAGGAGATAGTGCTTCTTGTCATGGCCCTCTGATATGCATATAACACACCAGATATATTCTCTTTTATCTTTTCCCTTGTATTTCTTCATATATTCGACCTGCAAAGACAAACTACTCAACTGACTCAAGATCTGGCTCATACCTGAGCTGGGTTCTCTCATAGGGGCTGATTCTAACTTCATGGCGATCTCCAGTGCCTCAACCTATGAAGAAATATTTTGTTGCATCAGAGGAACTTTGATGTGTGGTAAGAGGGCAGCAATGAACCATTCCTTGTTCTACTCATATGGGATCTAAAAAGTCAATCGGCCTGTTAAGGTCTTGAATCTCTGATCGAACTCCCAAACAGGTTTGGCTACCTTCTGCTTGATCTCTTTCAACTCTGTAATGCATTGTGACTCCGATTTAGGTTTCTTGAATTCTGCAATCAATGCATTATTGATCTCATTCCGCGGCTTAGGCTGTGCAAGTCCTTGGACAAGTTTCATGTACCAGCTCAGTGCGCGGTCCCTCAGGGTAGTGCCAAACTGGGTTCTTTTGACAGCTTCGTCAGTGACATTTTTAATATTCCATATGGATTCACATAGGAACCAGTGTTGATCAAGATCTTCAGATCCATCTCCCCTAAATATAGAGAGCCTCATCTCATTTTCCATAGATCTTTCTAGGTTTCCTGTCTGAGTATGTGGTGGAATACTAGTAATAGTACTTTTAATGGTCTGGTAACTTTGATTGTTTTGATTGCTTAATGTTGTTGAACCAACAAGAGTATTAATAGTACTAACTTCAATATTCTGCGTAGTTCCTGAGGTTTCCGTCTCGTCCCGGCGAAGTTCTTCGGCTTCCTCTTCCTCTGCCCTAGTGGGTTTTGAATGCTCTTCATCAGTCAGGTCTACTTCTTCTCCACTATAGAAACCCTCGTATCTGTGGTTCTGCTTGAACAGGTTCGCAAGATGAACTTCTCTGAATGCTCTCCCACTACGCATATGTCCATCCTTTATGTCATTGTCATTATCTGAATTCCTGAACATTAGCTTTTCCAAATCCGATCAATATATTGTATCTTCAGGATGTTTTTTTCATGCAATAACATCTTGATTCTTAATTTTTTTTACAATAAAAATTTTCCTCTGGGTCCCTTGAAGAAATATCTCTCATCTCGGTTGTATGACTCTACTCTGTCAACAACAAACTCAATGATGTAGCCTCCAATGGTGCTATCAAACCAATGATCCACTGCTCTCGACACAGTGTTATCAACTCTCTTGACCTTCTTGATCAATGTCGACGTCCAAACTACATGAGGTCTAGGTATGACCTCGAACTGGGTATCTGCTATCCTAGCTAACCACTCATATAGATCCTGATGGATTCCTCCAAAGAATATCTCATGTATATCAGTAAAAATATGTCTCTCCAACCAATCCTATGTGCTAAGATTATGGTTCTTTTTCTGGGCTTTAGCGAAGTCCTTTTCCTGATCCTCTATGCACTTTTGAATCTATGTCTTTGATGAGAACCACCTTGACATTCCCTCACGAAGATACTTTTCCCAGCAATGGAACCATTTGTTGGAACAGGGGCAGACCCAGGGTTCAGCTCCAAGAGTTCACCAACAAGCCCTAACTACTAGCCCTTTTGGATACACCTGCAAAGCAGATACAGTCTCACCCGAAGCAGCTATGGGGGGGTTGCAAGACATAAATGTCTACAACCAAGGGAAATATCAAGTGGATCCAATACTATAACAATACAACATGCCTATATCACTTATCATCTTAGATATACTCCATACATCTTTCATATCTACCACAACAATGCAATAATAGTATATCAAGGCAAAATAACACAGCATCAATCACGGACACAAGAAATATATACGTGGTTCACGCTCTCTCTAGGGCTACGTCCATAGAAATTTTCTTTATGATATATTAAGATGAAAGCATACAGTTCTGATCTGCGCTCTTAACCAACAAATATTTTATCTTCTCTCTATCTCTCCCATTTCTGTACACCCAGCTGCGGGACTTTATCTTCGCACCCAGATGAAGACCTTACAATACCAAAGGGCTCTTTACTTAGCACTCTCTCTCATACGATAGTAATCACTCTCATCAATAATACAACTAGATCAATACTAGCAATAATGACAACAACCCAAACCAGGTCCTCTCGACCTTTATATATACATTACAATAGTTCATTGACATTCTTAGGCCGAAGCCTAGGTGTCAAAACCCTAGATACCAAAACCCTAGGTGTCTAAAACCCTAGGTCAACTTGACCCGTGTTTTCAGGGCTTCTCCAACCTGTCTTTCCTTTCTTCTCGCGCGATGCTCCAAAGAATCTAACGGTGGCTTTTTCTGCTTGCTGAGTTCTCCACGATCCTTCTTCCTTTCTAACTTGTCATCCTTGAACTCCTCATCCAATGCCTTGCTTTCTTGAGCTTTGCTCCGTCTTTTCTGCTCTTTTTCTCACTTTGACCCAATAACAGTCACTATGTCTTCCACACAGTTCTCTTTTCGCCTTTTCTTCCTTGATCTTCGCTTTCTTCCATGACCAAGGGCTAACACCATCCTATCAGTTTCTTCCCTCCTTTCAAACCTATATATCTCATTACCTACCTATCAAATTTGATATATTTGCTCGTCATTACCACCAAGCTCGCAATATCCAAACATATCCTATCCTCTGCATGCGCGGTGTGCTACCTAGAGATGCTACTCAAGCTACATTGTTTCTCCCCCGCCTCCTCTAGAAGTTGAGTGGGGTAGTTTTAACCTAGTTTCCAAGACTATTACAGGGTATCCTTTCATCATATTTTTCTCAGTGTTTCATATCTGCACATATTCAGGGAGGGATTTCTATAGCCAGTTCTAGCTAGCTAGAAACCAGTCCGGTTTAAGGGAAATTCTTGTAAAGGGGCAGCCTTGTCCTTTTGAGCTTTGACTTTTTAATCCTCCTGGTTATCACCACTCCATAGCCCTAAAATATCCTATCCTAAACTATGGAGACTCCTAAGATGAATAAGTCACATAAGGGAGGTAAGGTGGTTAGAACTGAGCCTATAGACATGCATCTATTGGAGGTAGAGCCCATGGCGAGAGAAGTTTTTCAAAGGGTGGGATGCCTCTCTTTCTTCCAAAATATGCAAAGAGGTCACCCTGAGGTGACAAGGTAGTTTTCCTTACATTTTGATGGCATGAAGACCAACGTAGGGGACCTAGAATTTGTGGTGTCTGAGACCTCTATTTCAGCTTCTACAGGAATCCCTATCACAGGTGAGATATGGTTTAAATCCATGGCCTTAAATGCATTCTATGCCAAAGATTTCCTTAAGCCAGAACATCAAGCTAATAATCTGACTAAAGGTGTGCCAAGGAATCATCTGATTGAGCAGTTCGACAGGATATTGAGGATCATTCAAAGGTACTTTACATGTGAAGGGAGGTTCAATACATTATACTAGTAACATATAAGGATTCTGCTACATTTTACTGACAAAATTTAAATGAACATTCCCTACTATTTGCTAAGGAGCATAGGCAACATGTCAGACAGGGTTCAATCCAAGTCTAAGGCTATGGATACTAGCATCTTTCACTCTGGATTGATTATAATTCTAGTTTCTAAAGAGTTGGGTAAGAAGGATATCTCATGGGAACATTTCAGTATTGCTTCTCACTTTAAGTTTGATATAGAAGCTACTCCTTATTCGCAGATAGCAAGCCCTTTACCATCCACCAGTGTTGCTAAAGTAGGTACTAGAAAGAAGAGAAAGAGCAAAGTTCATGTTCAAGATCAAAAGGCAAAGGCATCAAAAATCTTGATGAGATAGACAAAGTAATCCCTATGCAGCAGGAAGAGGAAACCATGAAAAATATTGTTGAGACTGTTCACATCAATACTCCACCTGGTAGCTAGACATTCAAAAGACTAATCAGGAAACTCAGGGATGCTAGGAAGGAGGTGGGTCATTTGAAAGCATATTCCATGTCTGATAGAGTTAAAATGAAAGAACTCATGGATGGCTACAACCACACTCTTGACCTAGCAAGGTTTGCAGCAAGAAAGGCCCAACCTCTCCATAGGCAGCTCAAAAACATTTATAGGTAGAACAGAGACTTTCAGTCTCATAATAGAAGGCTCAAAGCAGAGTTGCAACATTTCCAAGATGAAATGGCTCAAAGGAACTTGTAGGTATTGGTTGAATATGCTATTGAAAAGGAGAAACCAATAGCCAAGGAGAGCATAGAACCATTGAAGAATCCTACCACTACTAAAGGGTATAAGCTTGTTGTGTCGAAGGGAGGTCCTCCTTCTCCAAGAAGGAGTGTCAGGTTAATGAAGTAACTAGTGAAAGGTGTGCTCCATTTTTGAAGATGGTCCCTTTTTTCAAAGATAAACAATTGATGAAACACTACATCTATCACCTATACAGGCTTCTAGTACTTATTGTTCAGAGTTTTGTTTTTTCACAAAGAATTAATCCCTTCAAGAGTAGTAGCGCAGACATTTTGTAGCGCTATGGCGCTACAGAATAGTCTATTTTTTATGTTCCACCAGTCTGCTACCTACAACGCTACCAAATCGCCTAAGACTAATGGCATTTCTAATACTCGAGGTTGCTACCCATTCTGCACATTTTCAAGTGAAGGTGGTGCGAATTGTGATGGCACTACCAAAATTTTGACAGGATATACAGGAGAGCGCTACCAAAATTCTGGCAGAAAATGAATTCTACACAGAGACACACCAGGATGGCGCTACCAAAATTCGCTACTCAAATTTTGGCAGAGACTGAATTTTGCACAGAAGACACGAAGGCTTGGCGCTACCTTTTCTACTTGCCTATTTTTGAGGTTGTGCTATAGTTTCTCATGAAATTTGGTAAATGCGCTACTCAGAGCGCTACCAAATGATGCTACCAACAGATACCAGGAATCAAGGAGAGTCGAGCTAGCATATTTATGAATAGTTGATGATGGGAAGAATTGCAGAGACAATAGTTGTCAGTGTGATAACATCCACTTTCCCCTGAAGGACACTTGGAAAGAAAGGAGTTTCACACCAAAGGGGGATCAAGTCATTTCAAAGATTGGTTGGATCAGTGACCAACATTTTCCCATTTTATAGCTTAAGTTGTTAGTTAAGTTGTTAGATGAAATAACTTCTTAGAGATTTTCATGGGAAGAAGGCCAACTTGCACCTCCAGATGTTGCCTCCTTTTTTGTTATAAATAGATAGATGAAATGCTTTAGAAGGTTCGAATGGTTGAGCTAGGCTCCCTCATACTTTAATATTTTGATGAAGTTATTCTGAACTTGTTATGTACTTGATTTGAGACATCTTGGTTAATAGAAATCAGCTTCTTATTCCAGCTTATTTGTTTCTGATGCTAAAGTGTTCATGATTTGAATGATTCACATGAATTTTTGTGGTGATATTATGATGTATGTTTGATTATAATATTATTCTAATGTTTCTTTAGTGTCCTTAAACTTTGAACTCAAGAAGATCTTGTGTTAAGAGTTTTTCTTCCTTAGGTTGTCTGCAGACCTGATGTTTACAACAATATCTACATTCCTCTCTCTGAAATCTTCCCTTTGTTCACATTTACTCCCACTTACTGATTGAAGTTATCCAAGACCTTGATTTCTCGTGCATTCTATCCCTAATTTCTGAGTTGGAACATTATCATCTTGAGTCTTATCCATTTTACCCCTCAAAAAAATCTTTTACATTTACATATAAAATGATGGGTATTGGGCTTTCCCTCCATGCAATCTAAAGGTGATTCCTAGTGCTAACATTCTTGGCTTCGTTGTCATGGAACAATTTGAAGACATTTCCCTAGGATTGAATGACACAACTTACTAGTTCTGAAGGTGCATTAGAACTTAGTATCTTGAAGATTGCAACTTGCACCTGGTGACTCCATTGTTTTAGCCCTGGTGCCTAAAGGCAAACATACGAGATCAAATCCATAGCTACCTTTGGTTCCACCTAAGGCTGACCCAGAGAAGATCATCAAGAAGGGAAAATCTTCTCAAGAAAGTTTTTTTGCTGTTGATACAAGTGCTTCTGGTCAGTTGCATTATTCCACTCTTAATACTCTAGTTGTTATAGCAAGTGATCCTTCTTTACCTTTTGCTGAAGTATCTAAGAATGTTGATTTTCAAAAATTTCCTATTGAATACTCCCCTTTTGAAACTGATTTGAAAGAAAAAAGATTTGAAATTATTTCTTCCCCTAACATTGTAAAGTGGTTCAGTCTTGAGAGTCTTGAAAATTTTCCTACTTTAGGCTTTGCTACCCCTCCTTCTGTTAAAATTCCTGCTTCCAAAGAAAAGGAAACCTCATCCCCTTTACAGACTTTACCATCTTCTTACAAGACTCAACCTTCTGCTGTGAAAACTGAAATTTCCCCTTCATACATTATTTTTTCTCCTAAACTACGCACAGTTAAGTTCCCTTCTCCTCCTTGTTCACCAAGATTTCAAAATCCAATGGCAGGTGCTAACCCCCCTGCAAATAGGATGGATTCCATAGTTGTTGCAAGATATGTCCATCTTGTCTTACCTCAACCAGTGAATGCTCTCCCTCTTGGAGATTATTTAAAATACATGCCCAAATTCATGGAAGAAGAAGATATAAGCGTTGAAGAACATCATGTTGCCTTCTATAGCTATGCAGACAATCAAAACATTGAAAATGAGGATGTGTGGATGAGAGTCTTCGTACAAATCCTTTTTGGTGAGGCTAGGAAGTGGTTTAGGGGTTTGGCCCCTGGATCCATTACTGGCATTGAGGCACTAGATGAGGCCTTTTTGAGGCACTAGGGGGACAAAAATAACTTTTTGTACTATATCACCAAATTTGGATCCCTAAAAAGAAAAGAAGGAGAGTCTGTCTCTGACTTCTCTAAAAGATTCAACAAAATGTACAATAAGAATACTGATGAGATAAAACCATAGAAACCTCTGCAAAAATCACTTATGCCAGTGCCTTTGACCCCAAGTTTTGCCTTCTATTGAGAGAAATAATATCATCCTCCTTAGCCCATATGCAAGATGAAACCTTGGAGGTAGAATCCAACATAGTGGCATCTGATAAAATTAGGGGAAAACATGATAAAGATAGGAGAAAAAACAAAGCTGAAGCTTCAACCTATGACTCCCATACTGTTCATCCTCAAGTAGATGGGCTCACCAGATTAGTAAAATCCCTTTCTACTGAGATAGAGAAGTTAAAACTGGAAGGAAAGTAGACCTACAGAAATACTCAAAATACTGATAACAGAGGTAACTTCAGGAGACCAAATAATGCTCCCCAGATCCTTCCCGGAGATCCTAGAAACACAAAGATAGATGATCAAAAGGTACAAACTCCTTTACAGAACAACCTGGTTGTTGATGAAGAAGGAGAGGAGGAAGAAGTTGATCCTGAGATTCATTGCTTAGGTGACACATCCTCATCCTCTCACTTGACTCAATCTGCTTATGAGAAATCCTTGATGGATATTCAAATAAATGAATTAAGTAAGGGAGAGAAAGAAAAAGAAAGTCATAATAGATATAATCTAAGATCCAAAAAGAATGAGGAAAAAACTAATGCTTCTAATCATCTTGCTCAAAAATAAAATTTTGCCAAGGCTGTGACAGTTAGCAGTCAGGAAAAAGACACTCAAAGTCCACAAGTTCTGGTCAAAAATCCTACTCCTGAAACCAAAGAGATCCTGAAGTCTTCATCTTCCTTCAGCTTTGAGAATGAGATCCAAAAAATCAAGATCCTTGTACCTTTTTTGGAATTGATAAAAAATGAAGAATTTAAAAAATATCTCTCCAAAATGTTACAGCCCGAAGCCTCTTCAAGTGCCACTGATTCAGTAAATCTGCAAGATGAAAAATGATCAGTTATCTTGGGTCCATTGATATAATATAGATATGATTCATCCCCTCCTTTCTATACATCACTGAATATACATGATAAGGTGTTGCATAATTGTTTGATGGATTCAGGGGCATCCCATAATCTCATGCTGAAAACCATTATGGATGAACTTGGGTTAGAAATCACAAAGACCTACCATGACTTATATTCTTTTGACTCCAGGAAAGTGAAGTGTCTTGGGGTCATTAAGGAACTGGTTGTGACCTTATTTCAGCTTCACATGAAAGGTGTAGTCATGGATATTGTGGTGGATGATGTTCCCCCCAAGTTCGGCATGCTCTTGTCAAGATCTTGGATAAAAATACTTGGGGGAACCTTGCAGATGGATCTCTCATATGATACCATTCTCGTTTTTTTGGGGGGGAGCATAGAAGACTTTACAGGGAAGCTCAGTTGTCTTACATCATTAGTGATGAATAAAACCCCATTAATCATCATGTTTTTTCTCTTGATACTGACTTGGGATCTAGCATTTTGCATCTCACTGATGCTCCTGAAACTCCTCTTGAAATCAGAAAACAGTTTGTTGCCTTTTGTGAGGAGCCTCGTCTAACCACCTTTGTTTGGAAGATGTTCTTTGATGGAGCCTCTTCTAAGGAAGGTGTTGGTGTTGGAGTGGTCTTTGTCTCACCAGCTCAAGAGACTATATCTTTGTCATACAAACTAGAATTTGAAACTACTAATAATGTGGTAGAGTATGAAGCTCTTGTCTTGGGATTGAGGGTTGCTAAAGACATGGAGATAGAAGAGCTATCAGTATTTGGGGATGCTGAATTGATAGTCCATCAGATAAAAAATCTTTACCAAATGAAGCATCCTAGGCTTAGATCTTACAAAAATGAAGTGTGGGACTTGGTGAACAGTTTTTTCTCAGCTTTTAACATCTCATTTATTCCTAGAGAAGAGAATACCATGGATGATTCTTTGGTTGTATCAGCAAGAAATTTCAGATTCCCCTTACCACCTAAACTCAAGTATGATTTAGAAGTCAAGTGCAAGACTTCTATACCAGACAATTTCAAATATTGGAAGGTTTTTGAAGATGATCTTGAACTTAAAAAATTCATCGAGACTGTTGATGAGTTTTTTGCATTACACATTGATTAGGATCATGATGCTGAAATTAATCCTCATGCTGATGTTTTCCTTAATAAAATTGCTAATCATCATATTGTGCAGCTACCTAGCAACCACATTCCAAAAGGACTAGTTCCTTTGGAAAGATTATTTGACGGAAATGATGTGGCAGTAAAGGGGAAAGTGTCCACTGATGATGTTGATATAGCCAAATGCAATGTGGGTACAGAAAAGGATCCAAAATATGTCAAGTTATCAAGCAGCCTATCAAGATAGTAGAGGGCAGAATATACTGAGTTGTTAAAGGAATTTTTTGATGTATTCGCTTGGACTTATGAAGATCTCAAAACTATGACACAAGCATTATAGAGCACAAGATCCCATTAAAGGAAGAGACCAAACCCTTCAGGCAAAAGTTGAGGCAAATAAATCCTATGTTGCTGCTTGTCATGGAGAAAGAGGTAAAAAAGATTTTAGATGCTAAAATTATTATTCCTTTGAGGTATTCTGAATGGGTGGCCAACTTGGTCCCAGTGAGGAAAAATAATGGAGAAATCGGACTTTGTGTCGATTTATGGAATCTGAATAGAAGTTCTAAAAAGTATAATTACCCTTTGCCCAAGATGGAGCACATATTACAGAGGGTGACAGGTGCGGCCAGGATGTCCATGATTGATGGTTTTTCTGGTTACAATCAGATCTTTGTTTTTCCAGAGGATAGAGAGAAGACAACATTTACCACTCCTTGGGGTACATTTATGTACGCTAAGATACCATTTGGTTTGATGAACACAGGGGAGACCTTTCAGTGAGCTATGGACATAGAATTTATTGGAGAGAAGGACAAGTTTGTTGTTATATATTTATATGACATAGAAATGTTCTCTCAATCTGATAAAGAGCACTATGATCGTTTAAAAAAGGTTTTCTTGAAATGCAGAAAATTTGATCTCTCTTTGAATCCAAAAAAATCATCATTTGCCATGAAGGAGGAAAAATTATTGGGGCATATTGTGTCAACTGAAGGGGTAAGAATTGATTCCAGCAGGGTCGAAGCTATCCAAACCTTGTCACTTCCTAGATCCAAAAAGGAGGTTCAATCCTTTTTGGGAAAAAATAATTTTTTGAGAAGGTTTGTTTCAAATTTTGTTGATTTGGTCAAATATATCACGGCCATGTTGAGAAAAGGTAATGAAATCAAATGGACTGTTGAGTCCTGTAATTCTTTTGATTAGATAAAGAAAGCCTTGACTGAAGCCCCAGTCCTTATCATCCCAAACTACTCCAAGTATTTTTTTATTTTTTCTTTCGCTTCATTTGATACAGTAGCAGTTGTTTTATTGTAGAAGAATGTTGAAGGCTTAGAGCAACCCATTGCTTTTTTCAGCAGGGCATTGAGAGATGCTGAATTAAAATATGACATCATGGATAAGTAGGCTTATGCATTGGTTAAATCTCTCAAGTATTTTAGAGTTTATGTGCTTCATTCAAGAGTCATTGCTTATGTCCCATCAGCTTTTGTAAAGGAAATTCTTATTCAGCCCGATATAGACGGAAAAAGGAGCAAGTGGATTGCTAAAATCCTTGAATTTGATGTTGAGATTAAGCTTATCAAATTGGTTAAAGGCTAGGGTTTAGCCAAGTTGTTGGATGAATCAAATTTCTCAGCCTTGGGGGTAAATTTCATCAACACATGCTAATAAAATCAATAGGTTGAATTGACTGGAAAAGGTTCTTAAGTCACCCCTACATTGGAAGATTGCAGCCAGTACAAGGACATTATATTTTTCCTACAGAAACTACAGCCTCCAGATGGTATGGAAAAGAACAAGGTGAGGGCCTTAAAACTCAAATCAATCAAATATTTCCTTATTGATCAAGTATTGTATTGGAAAGACCCATTGGGAGTACTTTTGAGATGCCTAGACCCACAAGAAGCCCAAAAGATTATGTCTGATTTTCATGAAAGTTTATGTGGGGGGCATCATTTTTGGAGAACCATGGCATACAATATTCTCAGGGTTGGGTACTTCCGGCCTAGTCTATTCACCGATGTTTCTGCCAAGATCAAAGCATGTGTTAAGTGTCAGAAATTCTTTGGAAAACAACAGCTCAAATCTTTGCCATTAAAACCTGTGGCAACTTCAGGACCCTTTCAGTAGTGGGGCCTAGATTTTATTGGGGAAATTCATCTTGCTTCTAGTGGTCAACATAGATGGATATTGACTGCTACTTATTACTTTACTAAGTGGATAGAATCTATCCCTACAAGGAATTCTTCCCACAAAGTGATCATTGGTTTCCTTGAGGACATTATGGCAAGGTTTGGGTGTCCGAAAAAAATTGTTACTGATAATGATGCATATTTCAAGGCTGAACCATTGATTCAGTTATGCGAACAGTTTGGTATCACATTGGTTCACTCTACCCTTACTACCCCCAAGGGAATAGGCTTGCAGAATTCTCTAACAAAAGCCTTATAATGATCATTAAAAAGTTGTTAGAGGACAACAACAAAAACATGGTACTCAAAACCTAAGTTTGCTTTGTGGAGTGACAGAGTGACAACAAAGAGGTCCCTGGGCCTTTCTCCTTTCTAGCTAGTGTATGGAGTTGAGACCATTTTTTCTTCTCAGCTTGCCTTGCCAGTGGCAAAATTCTTCCAATATTACCAAGGAGAGATGGATCATATCATCAAAAGGATTCATAATTTGGTTGAAGTGCAGTAGACTCGGGAGCAGATTATAGATAAAGCACACGATCATCAACAAAAGATCAAACAGACATTTGACAAGAAAGTAAATAAAAAGGATTTTCAACTGGGTGATCTGGTGCTCAAGTGGGATGCACCAAAGCAAGATAAAGTCAATCACGGTAAATTTGAAGCTCTATGGATCGGTCCCTTCAAAATTTCAGAGGTATTCTCTAATAACACTTTCAAGTTGCAGAATATGGAGGATGAAGAAGTTTTTGGTGGCCCTGTCAATGGGAATTTTCTGAAAAAGTACTTTGCTTGAGCCATGAGTGGCTTTTCATGCCATTGTAAATATCATCTTTATTTTTTATTTTTTTTAATAACTGACCCTGTAGCCCTAGGATAAGGCACTGTATTTACTCATTCTTAGCAACCCGCAGGGGGCATGTCATCCCCTGTGGAGCCAATGTTATCACACTAAGTTGCCTTGGGTCTTTAGCCCTTAGTTTCATCTTTTCCTAAGCCCTTAGATTTTAATTTTTAATTTGTCCCCTTTTAAAAGTGTGTTTGTTTAGTCCCCCTTGATAAATAAAGTGTTGAGTCATGACTTATGTTTTGATCCTCATACAAATTTTGGACTTAGGACTATTTTGTTCATGACTTATCTTTGATTCCCTTCATGACTTGTCACTAGGATCGACTCACCCCACGAACATCTTGATTTGACATGCCATTTTCCTCACTCATACCCTCATAGCCCTACCTTGTTGTCTTTTTGCTTACTGCCCAATCATTTTTTGAAATGAAGCGCTACCAACTCATCGGGAGTTTCTGTAGCACACTTCATGTCCATCATTTTCTACCATGATTTATGATTACAACGCTAATGTCATCTCTTCCCTGTTTTCAGTGCCAGGGGTGGTTAAAAGATTCTTTCAAGATCTCATATTTATGAGCTCTGATAATGGTTTTTGAATTTAAAAAAAAAACTCAAATTGTTGCACTGTGCAAATTACCACTTCTGACCAGTTGGCAGTAGTGCTACCATATCTGATGCTGAGGTGGATTCAGAGGCCGAGTTGCTCGTGACTTCTTCTTGAGATCTTGCTGAGGCCTCGAACTGACTTTATTCCACAGGTATTCTGTGTTTTCTTCCTTTGCACATCAATTTCAAGGATAATTAGCGCTCAAAATTTTGGTTATCGAGCCTGCATAGTTGGAGGAGATATTTCCTCACGCCATCCTATCATTTTCTTCCCTCCTTTCAAACCTATAGATCTCATTACCTGCCTATCAAATTTGATATATATGCCTGTCATTACCATTGATCTCACAGTATCCAAACATATCCTATCCTCTTCATGCATGGTGTGCTACCTAGAGACGCTACTCAAGCTACAATGTTTCTCCCCCACCTCATCTGATAATTGAGTTGGGTAATTTTAACCCATTTTCCAAGACTATTACAAGGTATCCTTTCATCATATTTTTCTCATTGTTTCATATCTGCACATATTCATGGAGGGATTTATATAGCTAGTTCTAGCTAGCTAGCAACCAGTTTGGTTTAAGGGAAATTCTTGTAAAGGGACAGCCTTGTCCTTTTGATCTTTGACTTTTTAATCCTCCTAGTTATCACCACTCCATAGCCCTAAAAGATCCTATCCTAAACTATGGAGACTCCTCAAATGAAGAAGTCACACAAGGGAGGTAAAGTGGTTAGAACTGAGCCTATAGACATGCATCTATTTGAGGCATATCCCATGGCCAAAGAAGTTTTTCAAAGGGTGGGATGCCTCTCTTTCTGCCAAAATATGAAAAGAGGTCATCCTGAGGTGACAAGGCAGTTTGCCTTACATTTTGATGGCCTGAAGACCAAGGTAGGGGACCTATAATTTGAGGTGTCTAAGACCTATATTTCAGCTGCTACAGGAATCCCTATCACAGGTGAGAGATGGTTTAAAGCCATGGCCTTAGATGTAGCCTATGCCAAATATTTCCTTAAGATGAACATCAAGCTGATATTATGACTAAAGGTGTGCCAAGGAATCATTTGATTGAGCAGTTCGACGAGATATTGAGGATCATTCAGAGGTACTTTACATGTGAAGGGAGGTCCAATACACTATAGAAGTACCATATAAGGCTTCTGCTGCATTTTGTTGGAAAAATTGAAATGAACATTCCCTACTATTTGCTAAGGAGCATAGACAAGATGTCAGACAGGATTCAATCCAAGTC
The DNA here is from genome assembly GCA_032191745.1 of Picea mariana. NCBI lineage: Eukaryota > Viridiplantae > Streptophyta > Pinopsida > Pinales > Pinaceae > Picea > Picea mariana. Next base: position 167,611 of record JASDQU010010964.1, on the reverse strand, counting down.
TAAGGATGTGGATACTATCATCTTTCACTCTGGATTGATTATAATGTTGGTTTCTGAAGAGCTTGGTAAGAAGTATATCTCATGGAAACATCTAGTTATTGCTTCTCACTTTAAGTTTGATATAGCATCTACTCCTCAGTCACAGATAGCAAGCCCTTTACCATCCACTGGTGTTGTTAAAGAAAGTACTAGCAAGAAGAGAAAGAGCATATTTCATGTTCAATATCAAAAGGAATAGGCATCAAGAAGCCTAACGAGATAGACAAAGTAATCCCTATGCAACAGGAAGAGGAAAACATGAAAAATCTTGTTGAGACTGTTCACATCACCACTCCACCTAGAAGCCAGAAGTTCAAAAGACTAAATAGGCAACTCAGGGATGCTAGGAAGGAGTTGGCTCATTTGAAAGAAGATGTCATTTCTGACAGAGTTAAGATGAAAGAAATTATGGATGGCTATAGCCACACTCTTTACCTAGAAAGGTTTGCAGCAAGAAAGGCCCAACCTCTCAATAGTGTTGACGGGCGAAATTGATCGTCCGTCAACTGGAAGAGCGAGTCCAGTCCAGGGTTTTCTAAATAACCCAAGTCGTTTGGTGTAACTCATTCTAACGGGTTTAATGGCTCCGTTAGCCAATTTAAGAATCCCAAAAGAAACAAATAAATAGAGAAATAACTAATTAATTACTAAACACTATATATATGTACATATGCTCTAATGTAACTGTAGTAGTTGTATTTAAGAAGAAGATATACAAGTCTCATTTATTTACATGATTTACAAGCTACAAGTTTTAATCAAAACTTACGAAAATCGATGTAAAAATGATTTCTTCTAGGAAACAGATAAAGAAAGCACATAAAAATATTTATTGTTTTTCTTTTATAAATTTAAAGAATCTTGAAAAAAAAGTTAATGAAACATGAACATGTGGATAGTGAAATCTGAACCATACATTCATTGTTTCATTCATACACAACTTAACTAAATAACACACATAATAATATGTCGCTAATCAACGAAACTGGTATTTATCTTTCTATGTTGTATGAGCTCCAGCCTGTACTGTTGTTAAGGGAAACCTATAACAGAACAATACTAGCACTTCCAGAATACATTCAAAGAAGTATTTGATATTGGAGTAAATTAATGACAACGGGAAGACAACTAATTAAAAATTGTGTGATCTTAAGATAATCAATATTTAAGAACGAAAGAAAACTCAATTATGGGTATTGATATTATCCATCATTTAACATTAGAAATAAATTCCATAATAATCAAATGATTGATTGATCACACATTAAAAATGGAATAAGAAATTATGGGTAGCATATAACATTTAACAGTATGAAAACACCATATGATTGACAAGCTAAAGCTAAAATCAACCGTTATAACATTTTCATAATATACCAATAATGAAAGAATGAAATGGAATAAGTATCACACAGTTCTAAAGCCAAAGATGAATTACTTTCCCATATTCTTTCTCAAAATCACATGCCCATATTGTAGTCCTAGAAGAATTGTTTTAGATAATAAACTCTTAAAGATTGGAAAAATTAATATATAAATAATAATAATTAACCATGTATTGATAAAAAAGAATAAAGCTATTTAAATCAATGCATAATCAATTATTGAAAGAATATGAATATATTATAATGAAAATAAAACCATTTTACTTACAGGACAAAATCCATTAAGCAACCTAGAATTCCATATTCTTCTTTGAAAATATTCGTTCATTCTCCCAAAGCTTCCAGCCATCCATTACTCCATTTGAAAAGAAATAAAAAGTTTACAAAAGCAATAATATACAAAAGAGAAAGGATTTAAATCCTCCTCTCCAATTCTTGGATCTCCTATGGCTCTGATCTTTCTCATATATTTATAAAATGAATGAACAGTCTAGGCGTCACTATTAATTTTCGCCATCTGAAATTTGCCTCTAAAAGAGACCCAGATATCTTTCAAATTGTGCATTGTTTTGGGAAAATATCTACGTAGAAGGTAAATGGGTCCATTTTGGTTATGGGTTTTCAACCGTTTCTCCAAATTCCTCACGGTTTGACTGCAATCAGTCTTGCAAAATCGTGTGTCTGATCTTGACGCCTTTCCAAATTTTATTTGTTGTTGCTCATAAAATTATTTGTAGAAATCCAAAATTATTTTTGGATCAATCATCTTAAACGTATTTGGATAATAAAATCAATCCATGATCTGATCCGTATCAAATATTTGATAATAGAAACCTGTGAAACAAAAAGAAACCTAAATTAATAACCTAAAAATTG
>JASDQU010010964.1:149830-165261 GCA_032191745.1 Picea mariana | reverse complement strand
AATTGTGAATAAAACAAAATCTAGAAAAATAAAAAATGAATTTAAACTAACTATAACTTATAAACAAACATTATTTATAATTTGTTTTCAAATATGATCTAGAAGCTTCAAGTTAATGAAGAAAAAATATTAATTTTAGTTTTTACAAAATCAAACAAATGATAGATAATTCTTTTATTATTATTATTTTGAAATGAGATGCAAAAAGAATTTAATTAATTAAAATCACCAAATGATTTCATGAAAATGAGAAACCAACCAAGATATTATTTGATGAAGTATTGAACACATTATTCAAAAATAGTCAAACTTGCTAATGAGCAAAAGAATGAACACATAATCATAATTTAAACGAAAGTAAACATTTAACAAAAATTAACGTTTTTGTTTAAATTGAGATTTTTATGCTCGTTTCTAACTTTTGACATATACTCTTGTAATGAATGTTTCATACTATAGTGAATGTCTTAAGTTTGTCTCAAAGCAAGCCAAGGCATAGAACTATTTGAAAAGGTTGATTCTGTAGCTCATTATAATTATCAAGATTCTAATAGGGGCCCTTTAAATTTTGTAAAAATATAGGGGGAGTTGTTGGGGCCCAACAAATAGGTAGCTCAAAAAAATTTATAGGCAGAACAGAGACTTTCAGTCTCATAACAGAAGGCTCAAAGAAGAGTTGCAACATTTCCAAGATGAAATGGCTCAAAGGAACTTGTAGTTATTAGTTGAAGTTGTTATTGAAAAGGAGAAACCAGTAGCCAAGGAGAGCATAGCTCCATTAAATAAGCCTGCCACTGCTAAAGGGAAGAAGCATGTTGTGCCAAAGGGAGGTCCTCCTTCTCCAAGAAGGACTGTCAGGTTAATGAAGTAACTAGTGAAAGGTGAGCTCCATTTTTTAAGATGGTCCATTTTTGCAAAGATAAATAATTGATGAAACACTACATCTCCCACCTATACAGGCTTCTAGTACTTATTGTTCAGAGTTTTGGGTTTTCACAAAGAATTAATCCCTTCAAGAGTAGTAGCGTAGACATTCTATAGCGCTATGGTGCTACAGAATAGTCTATTTTTTATGTTCCACTAGTATTCTATCTACAACGTTTCCAAATCGCCTAGAACTAATGGCGTTGCTAATACCCGAGGTTTCTACCCATTCTGCAGGTGTTCAAGTGGTGATGGCACTACCAAAATTTTGACAGGATATACAGGAGGGCGCTACCGAAATTTTGGCAAAAAACGAATTCTACACAGAGACACACCAGGATGGCGCTACCAAAATTCGCTACCGAAATTTTGGCAGAGACTGAATTTTCCATAGAAGACACGAAGGCTTGGCGCTACCTTTTCTACTTGCCTATTTTTGAGGTTGTGCTACAGTTTCTCATGGAATTTGGTAAAGGCGCAACTCAGAGCGCTACCAAATGATGCTACCAATAGATACCAGGAATCAAGGAGAATCGAGCTATCATATTTATGAATAAATGATGATGGGAAGAATTGCAGAGATAGAAGTTGTCAACATGATAACATCCACATGCCCCTGAAGGACACTTGGCAAGCAAGGAGTTGCGCACCCAAGGGTGATCAAGTCATTTCAAATATTGGTTGGATCAATGAACAACATTTTCCCATTTTATAGATTAAGTTGTTAGTTAAGTTGTTAGATGAAATAACTTCTTAGAGATTTTCATGGGAAGAAGGCCAGCTCGCACCTCCAGTTGTTGCCTCCTTTTTTGTTATACATGGATAGATGAAATGCTTTAATAGGTTCAAATGATTGATCTGGGCTCCCTCATACTATAATATTTTAATGAAGTTGCTATGAATTGGTTATGTACTTGATTTGAGACATCTTGGTTAATAGAAATCAGCTTCTTATTCCAGCTTATTTGTTTCTGATGCTAAAGTGTTCATGCTTTGAACGATTCACATGAATTGTTGTGGTTATATTATGATGTATGTTTGATTATAATATTATTATGATGTTTATTTAGTGTCCTTAAACTTTGAACTCAAGAAGATCTTGTGTTTAGAGTTTTTCTTCCTTAGGTTGTCTGCAGACCTGATGTTTACAACAATCTCTACATTCCTCTCACTAAAGTTTTACCTTTATTCACATTTACTGCCACTTACTGATTGAATTTAGCCAAGACCTTGATTTCTCGCGCATGCTAGTCCTGATTTCTGATTTGGAACATTATCATCTTGAGTCTTATCCATTTAACCCCTCAAAAAATGCTTTTAAATTTACACATAACCTGATGGGTATTGGGCTTGCCCTCCATGCAATCTGAAGGTGATTCCTAGTGCTAACAAGTTTCACATGGGGTTGTAGGTTCCACACTGACGGTGATCTGGATTAGAGTTCTTCCTTTTATCCCTAACCCTGAACCTCTCGTTTTCCTTTCATATGTTACACGCAGGATTTCCTCAATCCACTCCACAACCTAGAAATCATCTACCACTTCTTCATCGCTTTCCAATCCCTCTCTATCGGCTATGGCTTTCTTCTTGTTATTAATTTTATATTGGTGGGGTATTCCGATGTGCGTCTTTCCATCTTTTTCCATTATCCTCTTTATCCGGTCTTCTTCCATCATGATTGGGTCCATGGCCTCCTTATTCTTTCCTTTATCCATCTCCTCTTCCATATCTCAACCTCCTTTCAGTGCTTTCCCCCTTCCCCCATGCACGCGGGGAAGTTTAGTTGTCTAATTCCATGGTAATAACACCATTGTCATACAATAAAATCTTGATTGAAGTATACAGCAATCTGATGTACCTACCTCTAGGTCCCTTGAGAAATTCCTGCTCTATCGCGGTGTAGGACTTTGCATTCGGTGATAATTCCTACAACAATATTGTCTAACCATCAATCTACTACGAACATAAATTTGTTATTAACTTGTTATAACTACGCGATCTCCATAGGATTCCACTCTAGCTATCTAATTTGATTTGTAGGGTGGTTGTCCTTTAACCTCAATAACTACTCCTGCAACAAATGTGGGAAATCGTAGAAAAATACCTCATGCAAGTCGCTAAGAACATATTTGTCAAGATATTTTCGTGGTGTTAACTTAGGGTTTTTTGTGTCCTTCTATGCAAACTCAAGTTCCTTTGTTTTCAACCATATTTATATATCCTCCTTCGTTGGATCCCATGGCCTGAACATTCCCTTCTATACTTTCATCCTCTGCGTGTTTCTTTCGCCGATCTCATCCACTCAATCATATGCAGTTCCAGCCTAAAACAGAACCATTTGTTGTCTCTTCTTTCTTTTACTTCTTCTTGGGATGACCCAGGTTTGGATCTTAACAGGTTTCCAACAAAACCCTCAAAAAATATTGGCCCTCCTGGTAATCCAAAAGGAAACATTGTGCATAGGTTGCACAATGCAGTCTCACCCGAGATAGATTTTATGGGTTATTACAATACCCAAGTGTTTTCATTCTAGGAATGAGTGGGAATCTTTGATTCTGTTATTTCTTCTTTATGCATGATCCTTGTTAATTATTCATTTACTTATATGATTTATTCATCTTTAAACATATGCATGCATGTTGATATAGCTACTTTAACCATTCATTCATAAGATAATGATCAAAATAAGGTAAACATCAATTAAAAATCACACAGAACACAAGCTTTACCGTGGTTCACCCCCTCCTGCGGCTACATCCACAAAGATCTAGCTTCTCTACTCTTTTATTTATTCTTCTACAAAATCTTGCGTTGCGCGCATTACATCTTTAGTCATATAATCAAGATTGAGGGTAAGAACCCTCTGTGAGGTAGACTAGATCACACTAGGCTCCTTGGCCTGTGACCTAACCCTCAGAAATACCTTACTCGACTCTTCTACAGGACTTATTATCCTCAATAGCTTAAAAAACTCATAATAATCCACTCTCTATGTTATGATATATTCTCACTTATCATCTCCTAACTGATATCTCTCTTCACTGATATCTATCTATCTATCGTAGATGTCCTAGGTCCTTATTTATACTACTTTTATGGATTATAGCCATTACAATCTTGCCAAAAACCCTAACCATATCATGGTTAGTCTTGTCTCCCTACACGCCACGTTGCTTTTTGTCCTGTATGTTTCTTTTCCTTCTTTTTCTTCATGTTTCTTTCTTGTCACCTGTTGCACGCGCTCCAAAATTAGGTCTTCCTTTCCAAAAATAGGTATTTCCCCTAATAGATATTTTCTCCCAAAAATAGGCCTGCACCCAAAATAGACTTCCTTCTCAAAATAGGCTTGTGCCCAACACACTCATTGGAAGCAACAACTTCCCAATTCTCCAGCTACAACTAGAAGGAGGCTACAACCCCCTATTTATAGGCTCCAACCTAAAGGAATCTATGTTTCCCTGAATTATCTATCTCCAACCATAAGGAGGCTACATCCCCCTGATTCTCAGGCTCCAACCTAAAGGAAGCTCCAACTTCCTGTATTCTCCAATACCAACCGGAAGGAGGCTACAACCCCCTTTCCTTGCCCTATCCTACTTCCCTAAAATATAAGTGTATACCACGTTGTCACTACCACGATCACTACCATTGTCACATCAACTTGTCACTACTACTGTCACATCAACCGATAACCTATCACTGTCACTATCACATCAACCTATAATAGTCACTATACCAACAACCTGTAACTTATCATCAACATATGCTATACCAAAACTTGTACCATACCATGCATCAACTATGTACCAAAAAATGTGGAATAACATGCATCAATCATGTACCATAATATATGCCAAATTTAGATACCATAACATCAATGATGAGTAGCTAATCATGTATCCAATCATGTACCATGTACTAGAGAATCAAGCATATATAAAACTAGTACCATATACCATAGCATCAATCATGTATAGACCTATACCATATCATTAGTGAAGTTCCTCAAAGAACCAAAGCATGTGCCACCATATATCAAGTGTATACCTCAACCATACATCCACATTTCAAAGATATGTCTCTAATAATGAACCATAACAGTCATGTCATAAACATATACAAGAGTATACCTCAATCAACCATATATCCAAGATGTACCTCAATCATGTTCCAAGCCAAACATGCCTCAAGCATGTACCATATCACAACCAAGTATAATCTTCAAAACAAGCACATAAGCATACATATACCTCTGTAGATTACCTGATACACAGTAGTGTTGACATGTAATATTTCCTATGACCTCATGGACCGAGTACAATCATTTTCCCCAAAATATGTTTTGTCCTCACGAGACTAAGACATGATGCCATGCGGGGTATCACGTGATAGGCATTGTGCAACCCACAGGGATGCCTTGCGAGACACGAGTTGTCTAACCTATAGGGATCAACCACTCAGAGGTTTTACAAAAAAATCTATCTCTTCTCTGTAATCCTGAAACTCCCACACTTCTCACTTGTCACTACCTCATATTTTGTTGTCACAAACTTTCCAAATAGATCACTAGCTCACTAGAAGATGTTTAGTAGAATAAGTGAGTGAATGTACTTGTGAATGACTCCTTGAGGCATCTTTATACTTTTCTTGGGTAACCTATTTCCTTAACTTAAGGGCATATTGAATTTCTTGTTACAACCGCTTTACCCTTTCATTAAATACATGTAACCAACTAGGGGCTTCTTGACCATTCTTCGAGGATTCTAACTTCACAAGGAAATAACTCAACCCTGAGGAACCACATGGCATACCACCTATCATCATAAATGGCATGATGAGTACTATTGATCCATGTGGGAGTTACCTTCATTTACACCATCGTTCATGACATTTTTGCTTGATAAAATACGGGTTTCATAACCATACCTTTGGGGCTACCGGACTTCTTCAAGGGTTGACATCAATGACAACGAATATTTCAACAACATAATCATCCTTTGAGGTTTTGTAAGGACCTATATTTTTTTTTATCACATGTTCACTTCTTGTATAATCTCTACAATCTATTGCTTTATGACCAAAATTCTTGCAAGAAAAACAATAACCAAGAAAGAGATGTTGGTACTGGTTGGTGAAAGGCCTTATTGGTGGAACAAATCTTTTGGACTCATTCTTGTTTTCCTTGTGAAAATAATCAGGAATATGTTGGTCAACATTTCCTTTCCTACTACTGCTTTCATTATTGATAGATCCTTTGAGAATATTAGCATAGCTTTTAGGATTTTCTTCAAGATTATTTTGATTCTCATCATAGCCAATGTCGTTCTTTATGAATGGTGACCTTTTGCAACTAAGGATATCATTTAAATTTTAATTTATCTTTTCAAACTTCAATTGAATATTTGAATTATTTACTTTCTCCTTTAATGAGACAACTTCAAAAGCTAACTTCTCACATGTTTCTTCCTTTTCTTTGATTTTACTTTTCACTACTTCTTCTATTCCTTTTGCTTCTTCTAACTGAATCTTCAGGCTGATAATTATTTTCTCTGTTTATTCAATATCATGATCCTTCTTTTCATGTTTCTGAAATTTCTCCTTCAACTTTATATTCCTTTTTCTAATACTTTCTATTTCTTTTAGGTCACTAGCAACTTCTACTTCAAGATCTTCTTATTTTGAATCTGGATTTTATTTATGATCAACGGGCTTTGTTTCCATGGTTATGGAGAGAGATTCTTCTTCATCATAACTATCTTCCCTTTTTACATATGGAAACTTAGCATAAAAATGTCCTATTCTACCACAAGTAAATCATTTGATGGGTGGATTACCTTTGTATTTTCTAGGTCCACCTTTTATCTTTCTCACAAATTATGCTTCTTCTATCTCTAATTCACAGCTGAAACAATCACCAGATATCTCTTCATAAATATTTTGTAGCTTGTCCCAAATATTTTTAGTTTATGTACACTTTATTGCCTTGACAGTCTCATAATCTAATAGGCCACTCAATATTACATCTATTGATTTTTCATTGTTTTCACTTGACTCCTTCCCAACATCATTTGTATAGCATGTTTTGATTGATTCCCAAATATCAAACCAATGGGTCTTCAAGTATGTCCTCATTCTTATACTCCATGATCCATAGTTTTTTCTATAAAAAAAATGAGCTATATTTATAGGGAGACCTTCTTTACAATCCATATGTTCTCAAGATCTTCCTTCTAGTGGTTAAACTATTTCTGAAGGAACGTGCTCAAATACCAATTGTTGAAATTATGCTTATACTGAGGGGGGGCATGAATTAGTATAAGATAATTTTTATTTGATTTAACTATTCACCAATCATTAATTATCTAATAAACAATAATGACATATAAACTCAAACCAAAATGCACATAGTTTAACTTGGAAACCCAATCAGGAGAAAAACATAAAACTTGTATTTATAAAAGTTTGTAGGTAGAAACCCACTATTACAAATATTGTAGGCACCAACCTATTGGAGACACAAATGTCCTTAACTAGGAACCAACTTAATAATATGTAGGCAAAAACCTACTAAATACACTAATATCCTCAATTGAGAACCAACTCAGCAACACCTATAGGCGCCAACCTATTGTTTCAATATTTGCAAGTGCCAACCTACTGGAGACACCAATCCCCTCACCTAAGCACCAAATCAACAATATATGTGTATACACCAATCCAATATATTCATACACATATTACTTCTTACTTAACATGCATTCTTCATACTTAGACATAGCTTCAAACCCTAGTCACATTTATCCTTCATACCCTGGTGAGCCTCATAGCATCATTCCTAGAGTATGATCCCAGACTAAAACATCACAATGTCAAAATAACATAAATTATAGCATCACAACCTCAAAATAACACACATTGCAAAATCATAGACCTTCAATCCTTCATAGCACAACTTAAGAACAATAAAATCCCAAGACTCCTCTTGCACACCTTTAGACTCCAAAAATACACCCCAACTCCTTTAGCTCGCATAAAACAACTTATGCACACCTAAGACTTGATATCTTTCTTGGTTTCACTACAAATTCACACATATATCCTTTATTTATAGTATTTTTGTCCTCACTTTTAGGGCCGACCTATAAAGACTGGTTGAGTCGACCTAAATTTTATGTTTGGGTTTTCAGATGGAAAACTTCATATATCCTCATTCCTAAGGAGTTAGAGGGAATTCCATATATAATTGCAAAGGTATCAAAATAATATTTCCAACCATATAACCTATTATCCCATTTGAGCTACATATCTAGGGTAAACAATACTTCAAAGATAGGGTATCCAAACTGAGCATCAATAATCCAAAAACAATGTTTCCAACAATCTTCATCTTGCAATCTTTATCTTGAACATATGTAGTCTCCCCCTGTCTTTGACATCAATGGAAAAAATATTTATAGCAGGTTTTCATTCATTCTGCAAACCCATTTCATCTATATTATTTGCATATATAATGGCATCCTCTATTCCCTTTTCGTGGTATTTTATTACTCTATCCTTGGAGATAATTGCATCATATTTATCGTGTACATCTTTTAGATGGAGTTCAACTTATTCAAGTATGTTATAGAGACCTTATTGAATCTTGTCTTCCTTCTCCTTTTGAAGTTGCAATGTGACCCCATTTATCAAATTTTGATTTCCTTATTCAATTTTGAATTCCATTTATAATTTTACCTCGTCAATATTTATAGATTTCTCAACCTTCTTATAAATTTCCTCTTCAAGTCTTTTGGTAGTCTCTTCATCCAAGATCCTTGTTTTGTCTTGATTTTGAAAATGCTTATTTTCTTCTATCTGAGGAATACACATGTTGTAGTCAAAATTAGACGCGATTTACAATTTGATTGTGGAGAGCCCTAAAAACGTTGTTTAGGGCCTCAAAACGGCCCCGGAAGTTTGGCACTCAAAAACTAGGAACAAAACTGCCAAACTAAAACTGCCAAAATGAGCCAGTTGGAATGGTGGGTGTCCATTAATATCTACCTAGATAAATCCACGATCCTTATGAAGAAATGGTCTCCATTGCATTGAGTTCCCAAGGGACAGGGGAAAGTGATTATTGTAGCTTAATCTTGGTAAGTTGCTTGCCTTGCTGGAGACTTCGCGTTGCTTAGTTTGTGGAAGGCCATCACGAACCTATTGCTGGTGAGGTTGAATATGTTCAACCAGTCAGGCTACATGAGATGTTTTTTAGCAGAAGGAATCTTAGTGCCTTGCTACATTCTTTTCGACCTGCTTCTATTGGATAGAAGGTGCTTGGTCGAGGCTGTAGTGGTTGCAGTATCCTTATGTTTACCTTTTGAATAAATTGTGAAGAAGATGAATTTTGTAGTATGAGATACTACCTTGCGGAACTGTTTAGGTGGGATAGTAGTCGAAATTACCTATGGTATTTTGTAGAGATGACCCCTCAAAGTAACAATGACACTACGAGGTCGAGACTCATAAATAGCATGGCGCTTCCACATATATGGTTGGCCCAAGAGAAAATCACATACATCCAGCGGGAAAAAATCACATAATAACTCATCCTTGAAGGGTCGGATGTCATATGACAATCGTCACTACTGGTTGACACGAAGATCTTGTCCCTGGTGAAGCCACTCAATGTTGTATGGTTGCGGGTGTGGTGTTGTTGACAATCCCAACTGTTTGACGACCTTTGTTGAGATGAGGTTCTTATGTCTTCCGCTATCAACAATAAAATGCAGTGGGGTCCCCTCCACCCACATTTTTGAATGAAAATTGTGCTCCCCCTCTTCAAGATCTGTTGGTTCTTATGGTTAAATTGTTGCGGTCATGACAATAGCAATGGGATCTACGTCAATGATCTGTCTTCTATTTATATTTTATGAATCCGATTATGAATCATGGTTCGGCTCCTTCTATTTGATCTCAGACACCAATAAATTTGTTGAGCGACATTCATCGGTGTTGTGCCAAGGGATTTTGTGGAAATCACACCATTTTTCATTGTCCTTCTTCATCTTTCCATGACGCTTCTTTTCTTGTGGCTTGGACTGGTTTTCAAGAGGTTGTTTGTTAGGTTCGTCTTTATCATACTTTTGTTGTTGCAGATTTTCAAACCCGAAATACCACTTGTTTTGGTGCTTGAATTTCTATTCAATTTTAATAGCATATCGATAGGCAGCATTGAGTGATGAGATCTCCAAAAAATCCATTTCAGTTTGGATGTATCTATGTAGAGCCTCGTGGAATTTTAAAACCAAATGTTACTCGGATTCTTTGATGCCCAGCTTGGTGTGCAAGGTATGGAAGGTATTGGTGAACTCTGGCACTTCTTGGCCCCTCTCTTACCGCAATGTGGTCCATCTCATGTATTGGTCCTCATAGTTTTCAACAGGGTAATATTGTTCCTTTACTGCATCCACAAAAAAATCCCAAGTGGGCTCGGCCCCATATATTCCAGACTCCTATGTGGAAATTTTCTCCCAGTAAGTTTCCCACCAATATTTGACATGGGGGAAAGCCTTAAGGAGTGCAGAGGTGTTATGTTTCCTATCGGAGAAATTATGAACAAAGAAATAACCTTCTAGCATATTTAACCAGTTTTCTAGGGCATCTGCATCTATCTGTCCTTCAAATATGGGAATATCAAAATTAACTTGTACCTTGAAAGGCGATGTGCCTCCAAAGTGGTCCCTTGATGAAGAAATTTATGTTGTTATCAGCAGGCATTGAAGGATGTGGGCAAAATTCTCCATCATTTCGTCCCTTTGTCACATGAGAGCTTGCTCAAGCAACAGATTGATAGAATCGTTTGCTCTGTCATTTTTCTTTTCTTCCACCATGGAGGGTTTCTTGAGCATGTGAGAGAGATTTTACTCAAGAGAAACAAGCTCGATACCCAACTTGCTATACTCAAACCTTGTCGAGGACATGCACTGAAAAACGATCAAGAGCAATCAACTCTGATACCATTGATCCAGATTATTTTCGGCACAAAATGAGAGAGGAGATATAATAAATTTACAGAGATGTATCATATATCCAAAAATATAACAGAAACACATCATAGATGCAACCATAAACATAGAGATATAGTAATACACAATTTCTATTAATGAGCGAAAATGTACGAAGACTGTAAAAATGTAAAGAGAAAGACTCGCTAGAATGGTGGCAACTTATCTCTGAGAAGAGATGTGACGGCTCCTCACATTCACAATAATATTCTTTAAAATGAGGCTCTAAAGGCCTTTTTAACATAAATAAAATCCAAAACCCTAACCTCAGAAGATGAAAATCCAACAGTTTTGTGGACCCCGTTTTGGGTAGTTTGGGGTATCAACTTCCCGAGGGTGTAACTTTGGCATACGATCTATGTTTAGGGCCCACGATAGCTCGTTGAAAATGTCTATCTAAGGACTACACATGTTTCCATCAGAATCTAACTTTGACTATAGTTGGATTGCGTCGAGCCCTAAAAACATTGTTTAGGGCCTCAAAACGGCCTCGAAAGTTTGTGACTCAAAAACTAGGAACAAAACTACCAAACTAACACTGTCAAAATGATTCAGTTGGAATGGTGGGTGGCCACCGATATCCACCTAGATCAATTATATTTATCAATACTCATCCACCACTCATGGTATTCCCATAAAAAATAAAGAGTAGTTTACCAAGGCTTCAAAAAGATTATCATCCTCAACCATTCCATTGGATTGATTTCATCTTTATCTTCATATCCACTAAAGTTAGGTATTATCATTGATTCTCAATTGAGGTCTAACCCAAAACCCTCAACTCACAACCTCAATATATTATAAATAATGATCCAAAATAGTTATGATAATTTTTATCATATATTCTCATATGTTTTATCTTTCTAATGTCTTTTGAATCACCTCAATTAGATATTCCAATCAAAAGTTATGATAATTTTAAATTAACATACCTTTTAAAACTTTGATTTGAAGATTATCTTGCTAACTGACCTTTCTCTCGATGTATCTCTAAAATTTTGTCTTTTTTAGTCTAAAATTTTGTTTTTTAGTACTCTAATGTGTCTTATTTTCAATGCCACAACTTTGACCAAAATTTTATGTGTCAAGTAAAAGTTATGGTAACTTTCTCAAAACTTGCTAATTTTTTCCCCTTTATAGAGAGAAAAATTGTATGGACTACCACATGTCCAATTTTTTTGATATCATTCTAAAATTTGGAACTAAAAAACCTTGTTATATCCTATTTCCAATTAAACTAGTTGCACTCAAATAGGATCTTTCTAGAATCATATATGATTATTTTACTCGGAACACTTGTATGAGACTAGTTGTAGGACTAATAAAAAACCCTAACTTCCACAAGTTGTCACTTGAAAAGTATAGAGAATAAAAATCTAAAAATTTTACCACATGGTACATGATATTTATCCTTAGGATATTGAAAATATTTCTATTTTATATATCCCATAAAAAAATTATGACTATTTTACCAAGGACACATGTTTAAGAGTAGTTTTAGGACTAATAAAAAACCCTAATTTTCACAAGCTATAACTCTGAAATTGTAGAGAAAAATAACTTGAAATTTTTACCATAGGTACTTCAATATGTCCCCTCCTACTCCCAAATAAATCTATATGAAACATCCCTCCCCCCCCAAAAAAAAATTATGGTTGTTTTACGAAGAACACCTATTTGAGACTAGTTTTAGGACTGGTCAAAACCCCTATTTCCACAAGCTATAACTCTGAAAGTATAGAGAAAAAAAATTGAATTTTTTACAATAGGTACTTTTGTTTTTCTCTTCAAGCTCCCCCCAAAAAATTATGAAACTTCCTAGAAAAAAATTATAGCGAAAATTCTAAGGTGACTTGTTTGAAGGAGAAAAACCCTAGGATCATATGCTCTAAAACCAAATGTTTGCACCAAATACTTAAGATGGCACAATAAATAAAAGTGCACACCATGTACACCAAATGTGAGCATACATCATAAATCCAAGACAAATAAGAGACATTATTTACAAAATAACTCCTTAAATAATAGGAGAACCTCCTTCAAATGCCCCAACACATTCATACAACCAAAACACATGTTCTCAATAATGACTACCTGATCTTTATATATATCTATTCACACATTGCACGTGTGACCCCTTTATTAGGTCGGACACTATTAAATATATTTTTACACATTACAAGTACATTCCACCCCATATATGCCCCCCCTTGGGATCAT
Organism: Picea mariana; assembly: GCA_032191745.1. Taxonomy (NCBI): domain Eukaryota; kingdom Viridiplantae; phylum Streptophyta; class Pinopsida; order Pinales; family Pinaceae; genus Picea; species Picea mariana. Next base: position 152,071 of record JASDQU010010964.1, on the reverse strand, counting down.
ATCATACACATTTAACCCCATATATGCCCCCCCTTGGGGTCATATCATATACATTTAACCCCATATATGCCCCACTTGGGGTCATACCAAATATGATGGATATTCAAACCACTGAAAGATATTGCAGCATTGAAAAAATGATTCCAACAATAAATGTGATTTTTTTTATGAGAAGAAGATAGAGAATGTTGAGTGCATTCTAAATATACCAAAAGGGCAGCAATTCAAAATACAACATAAGATTTCCAGCTACATCCAAGTCTGAAAAATAAAGAAGTCGTATTAAATGGGAAGTATATATATTCAAGGTATTGGTTGCAAAAGTAAATGGACTTTGAAAGGTGTCTATAGTAGATGAAATGGCATAAATTGCAGCATTATAGGGTGCTAGAAATTCTAATAATTGAAGATAATTTGGTGCAATATTAACCAAGGAAAGAGACAATTTAATGAAGCTTGTAATATCAATATGGGTTGGGTATGAGGAAAGGCCAAGTTGGGATTGACTGTAAGTGTTCTATAAAATGGAGAAAAAATTCATAGAGGAGAAAAGAATGCAAAGGAATCTGAAAATAAAATCAAAGATTGTTTCCATAATCAAATGGGATTTGAGTGCACCCAAGGAAACAAAGGAATATTCGAAATGCCAAAGAAATATATATTATGCTAAATAATTTTTGTAGCATAAAATGGTGAACATGGCCAACAAGGCATACATAACTAAGAGGCAAATTTTTTCACCTCGAAAAATTATTTTTATTTTATAGATTAGAGATGTATGTCATAAATGTATATGCATGTAGTGAATTGATACTTGGTGAGAAAATCATAACTAATGATCTATTATGTGATTGGAAGAAAGGCCATGAAATGGATCAACTATGTTGTAGAGTTCCATGCTATGAAAAATAATTGTAATGGGTAATTCCTTTAATCTTCTATTGTATCATTGTTTATATTTCTTGATATTAAAAAAAATGTTATATGTAGATATTTTTAAGGCATGGGAATGATGGAAAATGAAAGAGAATAAAATATTTGGAATGCATAGTGCATATAAATATGCTTGAGTATATATGATGATTACATATTGATGAAGACTAGTGGTTTGATGTTACATATGTGATGAGTATATAATGATGATTAAATGTGATTAATGATGGCTATGTAACTTGAAATGGTTGAGACAATGGTTGAGAGTATATTCAAACTTGTGAAGAAAGGATAAGGACAAGAAAGTTTTGATCAAGAGGTTGGTGAAAGGATTACATAAGCATCCATAAGACACTAACTCATAAGACACTAACTAATCAAGTAAATTTATATATGTTGATGGAAGCCATGCAAGTATGAATTTATTTATGCTTATATTGCATAAGTGTTGGAAAGGAATTAGGTAAGAATTCCTTCTATCATATTTTGACATCAAGAATTAGTATGTTTATGGTGTTTGAATGCATTTGTGTGAATGATACCTAGGTGGGGTATGGTAAAGGAAGGAAGCCTTGGACCTATAAATATGTTTTAAAAAAAAAGTATACATTCATGTGAAATAGAATGGCATGCCATGTTGTGTTGATTATGAGATAATAATCAAGGGAAGTCGAGACTTATGATCATGTGTGAAAGTGAATGTCATGTGAGATATCCATATATGAAGATATGGTTTTTTTTGGATAAGGAGAGGCTATATTGTTGCACATGTATCCATTGGTCTCCCTACTTGTGTTGGTTTCCTAGACTATAAATTGGTTTCCAACACTAAAGAACATCAAGAGGGTGTATCCATAGTGTTGTTTTTGGGATGAAGAGGAACGTGTCCAAATGGTCAAAAAAAATATTTGGGGAGGTGGTTGGATGATATGTTGAGGAATTGGATAAAATTTCCATGTCATCATGGTGGAATGCATGACATAATAATGTCATATTTGATGTGAAGTAAGGGTGCATAACAGGAAATAAAAATGAATTATTTAAACAAAAAAATAATAACAACATTAATAATCATAATAAACAAGAAACATAGTTGAAGGGGAGGGAGGTACACCATAAAACAAACAAACAAAGAATAATAACAACAATAAAATATAGTTGGAGTGTACAAGTGATGGTTATAAATAGATACATGTTATCACATATGTATTATTGCATTGTGTGAATGCATGCTTGTATTGTCTTTCACTACAACTAATGTGGTAATAGCTTAAAGTGATTTTATTGTTGGTATCCTATAATTTTAAG
>JASDQU010010964.1:94308-112531 GCA_032191745.1 Picea mariana | reverse complement strand
TCAACCATGTTCAACCATAGTCAACATTGTTAACCATCATCAACCATAATAAACTTGGTCAACCATGGTAAACCACAATCAAGTATGGTCATCCATTGTCCATGGCCAGCCAATATTAATCATGGTTAACTAAAGTTAACCATAATCATCCATGGTCAACCAAAGTCAATCATAATTAAACATGGTCAGCAATATTCAACCATATTCAAACACAATTAATCATAGTCAAACATGATTAACTAAAGTTAATTATATTCAACCATAGTCTAACTTAGAAACACATTGTCAATCATTGTTAAATATGGTCAACCATGGGAAACAATAGTCATACATATTCAACCAACGTCAACCATGTTCGACAACGATCAACCAAAGTCAAACATATTCATTCATGGTCAAACATGTTCAACCATCATCAACCTTCACCAACCATGGTAAACCATAGTCAACTATAGTCATACATAGTCAATCATAACCAAACATATTCAACCAAGGTTAATAATAGTCAACCATGGGAAAACATGGTCACCCATAGTCCAACATGGTCAACCATAATCAAACATATTCAACCATGGTGAACCATCATCAACTTTAGTTAATCATCATTGATCATTTTCAAACATGGTATACCGTGTTCAACCATAGTCAACTATGGTCAACTATGGTTAACTATGGTTAACCATGGTCAACCATATTTAACCATCATCAACCATCGACAAACATGGTTAACCATAATCAATCATGGTTGACCATAGTCAAACATGGTCAACCAAAGGAAATCATAATCAACATTAGTAAATCATAGTCAAATAATGTCAACCATCTTCAACATGTCAACCATGGTCAAGAACGGTCAAACATGGAAAACCATAGTCAAATATGATATATATTTTAATTCACAAATCTACTAAGCCTCCCCAAGCACATATATTGTCAACTAGCACAACCACATAGTTAAAGGTGGTTGATATACATCAATTGATGTCATTAATTAAAAAGGTGCAAAATAGCACTAATTCATGTATATCAACCACCTTTAATTATGTGGTTGTTCTAGTTGACCAATGTTCAATTATGGTTGATCAATGCTTGATTATGGTTGACCATGATTGACTATAGTTGAATTTGGTTGACCATGGTTAGCCATGGATGACTATGGTTAACCATGGAAGACTATGGTTAACCATGGTTGAATAAGGTGACTATGTTAAACCATGGTTGACTATGGTTATGTCACATTCCAATGTACATCTTCATTGACTTATGTTCAATTGTTACATGTGTCCATGGATATGTCGCATTACAACATTCAAAAAATATGATATCGCATTGTATTTTTCGTCGTGGTTGAATTATGTTGAATTTCTATGTTTCTTAATGGTTTTCTCTCATTCCAACATTCATCAAGGGTTGTGTCACATTGTGACATTCATAAAGGGTTATGTAAGAATGTGACATTGCTTAATTGTTATGTTGCCTTGCAACTTACATATTTGTTGACTTATGACGAATTGCTATGTTACTCAATGGTTATGTCACATTGCAATGTTCATCAAGGGTTGCGTTGCATTGTGATGTTAAGAGTGTTGATCATGGTTGCATTAAAAGGTTGACTTCAACATTATGTCACAATTCAAAATTAATAGGTTGGTAATAATAATTATTGTTTCTTTAATTAATTAATTTTATTTTTATGTGAACTTTGAATTATCTACATTCTTGTGTTTGAAATTCCTTATTACTTGATAGATTATATCTAAATTTGTAATGAGGTAATTTCTATGTTTTTTCTCTCATTCAAATCTATCTATTAAATATCCAATGAAATGCCAATACATTTACCATGGTTGACCTTTTTTACTATAGTTGACATTGGTTGAACATGGTTTACCATGGTTGAAAATAGTTGAGCATGGTTGATTTTGGTTAGCCATGCTTGACAATAGTTGAATTTCGTTTACTATGGTCGAATTGTTATGTTACTCAATGGTTATGTCGTATGGAATGTTCATCAAAGGTCATTTTGCATTGTGACATTAAGAGTGTTTACCATGGTTGCATTAAAAGGTTGAATTCAACATTGTATCACATTGTAACATTAACAGGTTGGTAATAATAATTATTGTTGTTTTAGTTAATCAAGTTTATTTTTATGTGAACTTTGAATTATCTACATTCTTGTGTTTGAAATTATTTATTAGTTGATAGGTTATATATAAAATTTTAATGTGGTAATTTATATGGTTTATTTTATCATTCAAAATCTATATATTAAATATTGCAATGCAATGTCAATACTTGTTGTTTACATGTGATTCACGACATCGAAGACTGGTACTCAATACATCCATGGAAAGCCCCCCCCCAAAAAAAAAAAAATTGTGAGAGAACATGGGGAGGTCGAGCATTTTTGGAATATTGAGGGCTCAACAACAAGAGCATCAGATAGACCCATTTAAGTGAATCACATGTCATTTACAAGGAATTGAACCTAGGTGGGAAGGGTAACAACCATTCCTCACAACCACCCAAGCTACATCTAATGGAAAATGTGGGAATTGAACTTGGGTGGGGGGGGGGGAATACCCCTCGGCACAAACCACTCAAGCTAAACCCAATTGAAAATGCAATGTCAATACATTTACGATGGTTGACCATTTTTTTCTATGGTTGACATTAGTTGAACACGATTTTCCATGGATGAATTTTTTGACCATGGTTGAGTTTGGTTAACCATGCTTGACGATATTTGACTTTGGGTTACTATGGTTGACCATGTTTGACTATAGAAAACGATGGTTATTCTTGGTTAATCTTGGTTGATCATGGTTAGCTATGGTTGACCATATCAAATATGCATGACCATAGTTGACTATGGTTGAATATGGTTATATCATATTGTGATATACATCTTTGTTGACTTATGTTGAATTGTTATGTTCCTAAATGGTTATGTTGCATTGTGACATTCCTAATCAACCTCTAAATTGGATCATCTTTTTCATCACATATAACCATTTACCACTCCCAAACTATGAGTTTCTCCCATTATTTTAGCCTAATGATTATTGAATTGACCCATTTTGTGACAATTGAAAAAATTGTTGATTAATTACTTGCAATGGTTACTTTCAGTGGTATTTTATGAGTTGATATAGGGACATGCTTGGTTTTTCCTTAATTTCGATAAGTAGTATTAATGGTCTATTCACTTAAGAATTTTTTAATGACATTTGGAAAATCCTATAGTTTTTCCACATGTCCATGTGTGTATATGTTGGACATGACGAATTTTAAAGACGAGCATTAGCTCTATGAACAACAACTAATACGCTATTTTCATCTCCATGTTCTGAGGTTCCATTTCCAAGCATACATGATTCACGAGGGGTTTTGCATCACTTTGAAGTTTCTAGAGGATTTCTACATCACATAGATTGAATTAGACACTCAAAACCCCACTTCGGCCATATGTTGGTTGATACATCAATTAATTATTCTAGGTGTCATTGAAGATGTTTCCTTTTTTCCAACAACTAATTGTGTTTTTGAAGCCACGATTCAAAAGGGGAGAAATCTAATAAAACATGTCATAGATATAAGAACCCAACAATCAAGCAAGCAACAACCAATCAAGGAATCAACAAAGATACCATGAATTTAGTGTAGTCACATGGGGAAGAGATTCAAGGATGGCATTCATGGTTTTAATTGTTGGAAGGAGGATATCTAAAAAAACCACATGTGCAATTTCGTTTTTCCATATATTTATGAGTTACAAATCCATTTTGATGGCTACAACTCAAGAGGAAAACATATTTTCCTATCGTTGTGGCTCAACAACCATATTTAATGTATTTTGGGCAAGTTGTTATAACCTACACATCTTGTTGTGAATTTTATAGTCAATCACACTTCAAATTTGATAGGAGATAAAAAGAATATTGGAACCATTCATGAATTTATCAAAATGTTGTAACCACTTTGTTGACGGGATATTTCCACCGTGACTTTGGGTCAAGTCACAGCAGATCGAGACCGGATTGAGAAGACAAAACTCTTCCCTCAAAAAAAAAATATGCAAACTGAAAGATAACTACTTTTCTCTAGGAGAGAGTATGGAAAGATAGAAGGAGAAAGTGTGGACCTTGATCCCTTCGTTCAATTTCGATCCCTGGTCCTAATTTTCAAAGCGCTCTTGATCTCCATTGGAACAAGCCTGCAAAATAAAATCAATACAAATGTTGCAATGAGGTAGTTACATAATCAAGTAGGATATATATCATGTGTTATATCCAAAGCAAGTATGAAAAATGATAACGTATAATATTGCAATGAACACAAAATTGGAGGGAAAGAGAACTCTTCTATTAACACCAAATATCAAATTTAGTTACAGCTTAACTCACTTATGGCACTGTTTCGGAGCCAACTACCCAGGTTCCTCCACATATCCTTCAAGCATCTAATCAGCTATGAGACTCTTCTTTGGATATCCCAAAAAGGATAAGGAGACACCTTATGACTATATAAAAAGGAAGAAACACTAGAAAAGGAGTTTCCAGTTTGGGGGATGACACTTAAAGGATAAGAGGAATAGGGAAGCTTGCTAGATTTGGACATCATAATCTTGCACCAAAAGGCCTATCTTCATCCTAGCCTTCAATGGTGCTTTTATATATTCCCCAAGGGTTTATGGAAGTTGGAATCTATTTTGTATGGGCATGGGGACATTGGGAAACAATTCCAACCAAAAAACCCGCTTGAAAACTAGGAAATATTTTATTTTTCATTATTTTCAAGGGAATATGCAGGTGTTACACTAACAAGTCGTGAATTTCTGCATTTTTCATCAAAGGAAATTGTGGATATGTGCAAAATACATGTTTTTTAGATGATTTGCATGAGGCAAGTAGGGAATTGTCTAGCAAGCCAAGGGAAAGGGTTAGGCCATGGAACAAATTCATAGGTGTGGAATTTTGTGCTATAAAATATGCCCCCTAATGTGTGAGGTCAAAAGGGAAAAATGATGGCCAAAATACATTATAAACTTTGAGAAGAAATGATGCATTGAAGTAAATCCGTGAAGGTCCTTGAACAACTAATCCAAGAATAACAACCATCAGCAAACATCAAGTAATAGTATTATCTTCCCAAGTCGAGAATACCCATGCTCGGGAGTGATATAAGCATGGCCTTGAAATCAAGTACATTATGGATCCATGGTAGATGTGAAATATAGCTATAGTCCATGGCCACAAATAGTACACAGTAGATCCATGTGATATAAATGAAGTAGCAAGCATGGCCATGAAAAATACATAGTGGATCCATGTCAAAGTATATCATAGGCACGAAGAGATACACAGTGGCGCTATGTCTCAAAATAAATNCGGGTGGCACCATATGGGTCAGGAAGGAGCATAAAATACATGATGCTCATACTTTACCCGAGATCTTCACAACAATACATCGTGGTACATGTCTACACTATGTAAATACATGAGTTGAAGTCGAACATAAAGAGACATCATTTGCTTTCCGGTCATTGATGTATACTGTTAACGAACTCGAGACAACCCACCAATGATGATAATGGGTGTCAAGGTATCAAGGTACAATCTAACAAGTGTGAATAAATGAGTTGATTTCAAACAGCTAGTAGAATATATTAATCAAGGGACATTGATGTATTCCCACTATCAATAGCGAGGAAACCTGCCACTAATGACTGCAAGCCCCGAGGTACCAAATATTACTCTACATCTCTATCCTAGAGAAAGATGTTTTGAAGTTGATGGGAAGAGATCCACTAGAAGAAAGGCATTAAGGAATCCTTCATCATACAACATGAGAGGTGGTGGAAGGATAAAGATTTGGAAGAAATTGGATGAAGAGACAAATACTTGTGATGATGAGATTTACTTGAACAACTCGGGAAGGCTGACTTGCAAGGTCGGGAACTATTTGCAAAATGGTTGACTCGGGTTGAAACTTTTCCTTGAATAGAATCATGACATGTTATGTGACTTAGGTAGCATGGACTATAAATTGGGATACATTTGTGACACAGGAGGCATCAACAAACGCTCCATGTTGTTGGAAGAATAACAAACTGGGAGAGATAAAACTAAAAACAAGAAAAAGTCTCATAAATCCATACTAGACCCAAAATGATGAGATGTCGACTCAAGATTGTGCTTTGTTCAAGGGAGACAAAACTACTTCCAACACAAGAGATGAATGCTTTCCCCCCTTCTTTTTTGGTTTTATTAATTTTTTTTTGGTATTTTTCATATTATTAAAGCCTGAAAAGGAATAAAAGAATGGTATAGTACAATGGAGAAAACTATTGATTTTTCATAAGCTAGGTTAAGCATGAAGTTTATTTCATTTTAGCATTTCACTTAACCATAAACAATAATGTTGCAGCAACCAAGATCACAAGAAGAAACACCATGCACAAGAACACAAAAAGTATCCTGGGAAACCCTAGTTCTCAACAAGGGAAGAAAACCCAACCAAATCCTTTGCTATATTCTTCAAGATAAATACCTCCATCAAGATAAACCTTAGCACACAATAGGGTGCTTCAAACCCTATAAGACTAGTGCCCAAGAGAGGTGCGCACCTTTTCCCAAGTAGAAGTGTTTGCTGAAATTTCCAAACTCACAAGGAAGATATGATTCCACAATGGGGAATCATCCCTTACTTATATTAGACTTGTCCAATCAACAAAAGGTGTTTATTGGCTCAACAGGGCTAACCTCTCTAAGTCACTATATAATTTATTATTATTATTATTATTATTATTATTAATATTATTAATATTAATATTAATATTAATTATCTTTTACATTTATTATTAAACATATTAAGGTGGGGTCGACCTGTACCCTTTACATAAAAATTAGGGTTACAGATAGGTCTGACTCTTGAACAATATATAGCAAAGGATCTGATACACCCACTATTGCTCATCCACTAGGGCCACATCCATAGGGATTTCATAGCTCTGATTCACTGCATTACACAGAAGAACCAGGTCTTCACACGTTCCCCTGTGCTCGTTCACAGGCATGTCCACTCTACAGATATGCTTTCCCACTTACACTGACAGGAGAATCATATGAATTATTCTCGTCAACTCTGTTGCTCAGAGGAGGCTAATACATCATCTCTATTTATCTTCTCATGACGATGCACCCAGCACTTTGGCATTTAACACGTTCACCTTGTGCTCATCCACAGGCACGTCCTAACTCAACAGATCACTTTTCCACTAGATAATCATCTAGATTTCTTCTCAACTCTCTTCATGGAGGAGGTCATCTTTACGTTCCTATCTATATCTCAGGGAGGAACCATGAACCCTTCTTAGGGGCTTTCTCTCAGGTTCGTAAGCTGAGAGAAAGACTCACATAGTTGTTATGTTCCACATCTCATAGGTTTGTAAGCTGGAGGATGTCTCCCATAGCTGCATTCATCAACACTCCATCTTAGCTAGGGAGGCATTCTTTATCATGTCAAGTCTCACACAGATGTATTTTGAATTTTTTCTTGGCTGGAGTTATTGACACGCCCTCTCAACTAGGAATCCATTCCTCACGAAGTTAAGTTGGTGAATATATCTGCAATCTATTCATGTGTAGGAAGGTACTGCATGTGTATGATTTTCCTATGCATCATATCTCTAAAATAAGGATATTTCATCTTATCGTATTTCGATCCATCAGGAAACACTAGGTTCTCAAGGAGCTTTACTCACGAATTTTGGTTATCATCATAAGATCCATCTCATGGTCAATTAAATATGTCAGAAGCTTTTGAAACCACATTGCTTCACACACTTGGTGCTTGTATGCTTTGCCTATATGGTACTCAAGGCTACATATTTTTATTTCTTGCTGCATTAGGAAACCATGGAAAACTTCACTATAGAACATCAGTTGGATGTGCTTTTCCAGTTCACTGTACTTTCTTCTCAATCTGAATCGGCATATCCTGCAAACTCAAGTTTATACTGGAGGCATATATTAGGCCATATCCAACTGTGCCTCATATATATCTCAATACATGTTTTGATGTTTGTCTAGTCAGTTTGTATCGGTTGACTCATGAAATGACTAGGCACATTCACTGCATGGTATGAATCAAGTTTGGTGTTGACCATATACATTAGTGATCCAATCAGTTGTGGATCAGTCTCGTCTGAATCATCATCAATCTTCTTCTTTAAATCCATCATGGTGGATTTTTCATTCTATCATACTGAACTTCTTTAATATTTTCACTGTATATTTTCCTTGACTCAAGAAAATCTTATAGGTAATTTTTCATACTTCTTGTCCTAAGAAGTAGTGCATCATACTCAAATTCTTCATCTYGAATTTGGAATTCAAGGATTACTTGTAACAACAACTCTTTCTGAATAAGTCATCAGGATCAGGCTCTCGTCACCAATACAGTAATGATATAGGTTTGGATCAGCAATACTCTTGTTGAAATCCAAACTTATCAAGAATCTATCTATCTGATATAGTTTCCAACTCATGGATGGAGGTACGGATGGAAGTGTATCAGGTTTAGTGGATCAAGTGTCTCATCATAGACAACTCCCTTTGTTTGTGAGAAACCTTTGGCTATAGATATCATTTTGTATTTCCTGACACTTTCATCAACTGCATGCTTGATCGTATAGATCCACCTAGAATTTACCACAGACTTCCCTTGATGGTCCCTGAATAATGTTTTATGCATCATTCTTTTAAGATATACTGGTATTCTTTTGTTATGGCATCTTTCCATACCAGTTCTCTTGTTGCTTCTCTAAGACAAGGTGTTTGAGCATCAATGAAGTGGCTCATGACTGAAGGATAGCTCGAAAATCTCTTTTGCTTTCTCAGAATGTGCCTTGAGAGGATTGTATGTTTCTCTGCCTCTTGCAGAGTGAGTCTAGGTAGGAATTTACTGCAATATCCCTAAACATATAAACTGGAGAAACTGGATAACCTAGAGTAATGATTGTTGTTGGCACATGGGAAGACCTAGGGTTCAACACTACAACAATGCACCAACAAAACCCTAACTACCGGCCCTTTCGGCAACACCTGCGAAGCAGATGAAGTCTCACCCGAGGTAGAGGCGGGGGTGGTTGCAAGACTCAGGTGTCTGCAATCTTAGCTAGGACACAGGTTTGTGATTATAATACTTAACATATCACTTTAGCATCAACAGTTCATCAGTATTCAACCAATAACTACTACATAGATAGAACAGAGAATCGCATCATTCACTCAGATCTGATGTATTTAAGCACTTTATCATAAACAGGAAGGTTACATCTAGCATATCAAGAACTAATCACCATCATATAGGTTAGATCTAACATTCTTACACATCATTAGCACAAAGCAACATCGGATTTATCTATCTCTATCAAATCACTTAGCAAGAGAAGTTATAAACACATCAAGACAAGCACAAAGTGGAACAACACATTGTTTATGTGGTTCACCCCCACCCTGAGGCTACGTCCACCAAATATTCTTCTTGATTGTCTTCAATCAATCGGTTATAAGCAGAGAGCCTCAAAACCCTACTTTTCTTAGGACATGAGATCTGCGCACCTCGCTAGATCCTCCTTCCTTGCGTTATAGCACAAAGCACTTCACAGCCTGTTACAATACCTTGCACCTAGCTCTGCAAGTCTCTCCCAGTATGCAAAGAGCATCTACAAACCATACTTGCACTTAGCACTTATCTTATCATCCTTACATCACATAGATCCCTTTCTCCCTCTTTCTCTTACATAGCCTATACATATATTTATACATTATAAAATAGGCCTAAACATGGGTAAACCCATGGGTCGACATCCCATGCCTGTTACATAATCCCAAAAACCCAAAAAGGACCCACAAAAGGGGTCGAGATCCGTGATCTCCGCTTCATATTGCGCTCCTCCTTCGACAGGTTGTTGAAGTCTAAAAATAGGTAAAACTTCACCAGATCCCTCAAAACTTGGTCAAGGGCCAACAGGCCCCCAACACTCACCTATGACTCATCCCGAGTCACTCTTAGGAAGTTCTACTTCGAACACTTCAAGCTTGGCTCGAACTACTTCGACTTGTTTTTGTGCTACAATCTCTTGTTCAACAAACTCTTGAATGACTTCATCATTCACAGGTCCTTCTGAGCGTTGTTCTGTTGCAGTGATAACCTGCTCCAATTCTGCTCCTTGGCCTTCTACCTCTGTAAAAAACTGATAGGCCTTAACTTGCACAGGTTGGAGTTTCTGAGTTATCTCCATAAATCTACTCTGGATAGTATGGATTTTCTATTGTGCAGTGCATTTCTCTTGGGAGCACTTCATTCTTTCCACAGCTGACAAGGACTTCAGCTGTGCCTGTATCTTTGCTTGGTACTTCGCTTCTTGGAGCTGCGACTCCAATGCCTGCAACTCTGGGTTCTCAGTAATTTTCTCATATGTCTGGGCACTGCGATCAGTCAATTTCTTGCATTCTAAGGTAAGGGCCTTTAGCCTTTCAATTGTGCTTTTGGTAGTTGCTTCTCTTTGGTCCTTTTCCTCCTGTGGGGTCTCGGGCACAGTGCGTATTTCTAGGTCTACAATGTGTTTCTATGTTAGGGTCCTAACCCGCACATAGGCAGAGAAATATATTCGGATGTAATAAAGGTCAATATTAATAAGACATTTCAATAAAATAGAATAATGCGGATGTAAGAAGACCTAATAGAAGATTTCGCTTCCAGAAGGATCTTCCTCTAGATGCTTCTTTTTAGTATAAATAGGAGTCGAGGGTATGAGAACCCTAGCTTGGATATTATTGTAATAGAGCTCTGCTCAACTGGAGTTTGCCCCCTCAAAGAGGCCCGTGAACATTGCTTTCAGATTCAAAGTGTTATTTCTATTGTTATTCTTATATCATTTCAGTGTTATTGTGGTGAATGTTCTGGTTATATTGTTGTTATTCTGCCATTACTAGCATTTTATTTCTGTTCTACATACATTTATATCTGGTATATTACATTCTGCAACTGTTGGATCACTTCTTCAAGTTGTGCTACTTGCTTCGTGACTTTATCCTCTGCCTTTACTTCTAAGACAATCACAGAGCACAGTGCTCTGTTGACCACTTCCTTCACTTCTAGTTGCTCAGCGAGCAACTGTTCCTTTCCTTGTTGCAGTTGTGCATTTTCTTCATCGAACTTTTCTTGGAGAGCACTCTTTTCATGTTTATAAGCTAGTCATTTTTCTACAAGTACTCCTTGTACTTGTACCAAATCCTTGGTGGTTTGCACTATTTCCTCTTGTGCTCATCGAAGGTGAGCTTTGACTGTATCAGCGAGCCGGTGGAGTTGGGTTGGCTCATCTCTCGGTTCTGGTGTTCCCAGTGATAGATGCGCAGTGGAGACTGCGTGGCTGGACTGTAGTGCCTTCTGCACCCCTTGCAGTTCAACCTCAATTCTATTGTACATCTCCTCCTGCTTAGCTTCTTTCTTCTCTGCTATCTCCAACGAAGCATCATTCAGGGTTGCTATGATGAAATTGAAATCGTCAGAGGTGAGGACGGTCTGCATCTTAGTTATAGGGGATTTTGATCTCTTCTGGGAGGAAGGTTTTAGGGGGGAACCTTCCTTTTCTTTGATGGGTCCTCCTCGTCTCTGGGTAGTATTACTTCGGCTTTCCTTTGTTTAGCTTATGTGCCATCTATCTCTCGGCCATCACCTCCTTTCTCTAGTGACATGGAAGCAGTCTTCATTGAGGCATTACTTAAATCTTGTACTTCGTCAGTCTTCTTTGTTTTGCTAGGTCCGGGTGTATCTTGTGTAGCTTCTGGGCTGTCGACGTTAGATATTTCCGCAGGGTCAGCTGGAATAAGAAGGTCAGCAGACCATTCCTTAGTAATCTCCTCTAATTCCTCCTCTGTCAACTTATAGTAGGATTGAATTTGTTGCTTGTGCTTGTCGGCTCACGCTGTGATATAAATGAAATGTCGAATAACGTTGAACTTCATCAAAGGCCTGAATCGGTGTATAGTGTTCGGCGTCATGCGAGGCTCAGACTGTATGGCTATCTTTAGTTGATTGTAGTATGTATGGAACATGAAATTTGACTGCCATTTCTTATTCATGTCACTTGAGTACCACAATGTACTGAACTTCATGGCCAATGGTTCAAATGGCTCGATGTCTGGGAAGGTCACACCTTCCGGCATCTTCCAGGCAACGAAAGCGATCAAAATCAAGAGCCAGCTGAAATGGAATTCATGTCCTTGATCTTGCACTTCTCTGCAATCAATTTCCAACTGATTCACCAGGTACTTCTCCCAATTCATTTGTAGGCCCTCTGCGCACTTCCCTGCGAAGTCGACTACAAAACCAGTCACTTGGGTGGGTTGATTATTGCATACTAACTTCCCTGCAATCATCTGACAGGTGAGGAACACTGCGCCATTCTAAATAGAGGCTACCTTGTAGCCTCGCGTGCCCTTATTGACATTGTCGTAGGTGTCCTTGATCCTTTGTGTGAGAGTGTGGTCCATGGCTTTTCCAGGATAGAAATCCTGTGGGTCGGGTCCTTGCATACTCAAACCCATGATTTGATTGATCAAGGTCAGATCAACTATGATACGGTGGTTTAGCCATAAATATCTACCATGGTAACAAGACAGCAACAGCTTGACACATGCATTCACCTCTTGGTGTCTTCCGAAGTGGGGAATTTTCATGACGTTGAGTAGGGTGGACTGCGCTAGGTTATGGGTCCATGCTTGGGGAATTACCTTTGAGTTTTTCCCTTTTTTTCTAGTCAGATACTTATGTGGGGCTAACATGTTGTAGACTTTGCGATCTCTGAGGTTGAAGTCGCTAAAATTCAACGCTGCGATCTTATCTTGGTCTTCTCACACTGCGTGTATCCCCTTCAGGAGGTACGCAGTGACCAAGGTGTACTTGAAATCTCTAGGTACATTGTCGTAGTTTACAACACCGCTCAAAGGTGGTATATAGGTGGGTAAGATAGTCAGGATCAGTTTAGAATTTGCTAAGTCATCCATGTTCTTAGTTCGCTTCTCATCGGATGGTCAGGATGGTCCTTCTGTGTGAGCAATGGATGGAGAGGCTGGAAGTCCTCTCGTGGATGATGCTCGTATACCTGTAGACATCGACATGACTTTTTCAGTCATGAGGTCGATCAAAACTTCCTCAACAACTCTTTCTGAAGCGCTCAACTCGTCCGACATACACGCTTGGGGTTAACAATCTTAGGTTCAGGGGGTAGCTTAGACACAGTAACAAGATAGAAATAAGAAGCATGATGATCACTGTATAAAATCAACTTAGTCTGCGGGCTCAAATTCTCAATTGGCAAAAGTGTTATCGATGCGTGGCACGGTGGGATAAATAGGTAACTCGACAATAGGTTGCTTGTAACGGGTATGAGGCCTTCATTAACTCGGTTATGTCCATTATGGCATGGTCCCAACAGTTGTATGGTGAGCTGGATGGACATAAATGGATTTCTATATGTTTGGAGCATTGATATAATGATTATAATGTCCCCAACGGCTATATTGCTTCGCCATGGCGAAGTGCCATGTGTCATTGTTTTGATATCCTGGAAAAGCTCCAATTTTTCAATTTTTCTTTCTGCGAGGTTCCCTCTGGAGCCTTCTGCAACTTATTGATCTTGGCTCTCTTCTTACTTAACTTTCTAGCCTTCTTTCCAGTGAGCTTCGTCTCGGTATTCCTTTTTCCATTCTGATTTTTCTCGTCTTTTGACCTAGTCACTTCGCGTTGTTGAGATTCTTCCCTAGGGTTCCCGGATAATACTTCTTCTTTGTCTTGGATAGGTACTTCAATCTTCTATGGATCCTCTAGTGTTCATGCAACTTCGACATCTGGGTCTCTAGTGTTAAATAGCTTCGATATTTTCTGTTGTTGTTCAATCAAGTGTGTGATCCTTCTAGTCATGAAATATTTTAACTCTTGTTTCTTCTGTTCCAAAACTTCTTCTTATTCCTTTCATCTGGCTTGATCTCTATCGATCCAAGGTTTTCCTAGTAACATGGTGAATGGGGCATTGTTCTCGATAAATTTAATAATCTCAAAATCTTCTTCTGTCGAAGTTCCATTGGAATTCATAGGTATGTGAGCGAGCTTCCCACATAGGTTTTTCAACTTTCCTCTGAATAATCCTATTCCTCCCAATGAGGGAATCATAGCAGGATTTCCTAAAAGTTCCCAAGTTCTTTCTATCATAATATTCACATGTGTTTCCTCATCCAGAACACAGTCAACGTCGAAGTCTTTTATTCTTGCTTCAACGCATTCTTTCTCTTTGAATATCTTCGATAATATGACATGTCTATGGTCATTCAGGGTTTCTCTTACCTATAGCAATATTTTCTCTGATTCTTCCTTGGATTCTGTCATAATCTTGGTTTCTAGATCTGCCTTAGGGTTTTCTTGGTTCATATTCATTCCTTCCAGCTTAGCAATCATTCTAGGCAAATCCAACACTTCATGGTCCATAGCTTTACAACAAAGACAACTAGGTCTTCTTCCAGGGAATTCCTTAGCAAGATGTCCTGGTTTTATGCAATTGTAACAAAGAGTTAATCCTCTCTTTCATTTAAGTGATCTCCAGTCTTTCCTATACTACGCACTAGGCTCATAGGAGCTAACCTGTAAAAAATTCTTTCTAGGATCCTGCATCCATTTGTTAGTCCAAACATTCTTTCTGTGCATAGGTATAACATATTTTTCACTATTCATATCAGATCTATTCATATCAAATATTCTTTCATCTATTAATAACCTAGTTTTCAAGCTAGGATAGAATCTATCAAACATACCTAGATTCATACTTTTCAAACAAAAATTTCCACTAATCTTACTTCTACAAAGCACAAAGCCTTTAGATCTACAACTTTTCACTATTCTTACCTTTATCAAAGCACAGAGCTTTCAGATCTTACCTCTTTTCTTCAGATCAGACTTATTTTCCTTAGCATAGATCTTGTCAAGCTAAGTAGAGTATTTCACACCATAGAAATAGATATACACACATATCTTTCACAATCTCAGGTTGAATCTTTGCACAAATCTTATTCTTTCTCATTTCCCAGCAATCATAGTTTCAGGTCTGATATTGCGCACTTCAGCAATAGATCTATGCACAGAACTTCTCTTCAGTTCCTAGCAATCACAGTTTCAGGTCTCGACAAAGGAACCATTTTTTGGCACAGGGGCAGACCCAAGGCTCAACGCTACAACAGCGCACCAACAAAACCCTAACTATTGACCCTTTCGACAACACCTGTGAAGCAGATGAAGTCTCAACCAAGGTAGAGGCAGGGGTGGTTGTAGGACTCAAGTGTCTGCAACCTTATTTGGGACACAAATCTGTGATTATAATACTTAACAGAGCATTTTAGCATCAACAGTTCATTAGTATTCAACCAATAACTACTGCGCAGATAGAACAGAGCATTGCATCATTCACTTAGATATGATGTATTTAAGAACTTTATCATAAACAAGCAGGTTATAGCTAGTAGATCAAGCACTAAGCACCTTCATATAGGTCAAATCTAACATTCTTACACATCATTAGCACAAAGCAACAACAAATTTATCTATCTATATCAAATCACTTAGCAAGAGAAGTTATAAACACATCAAGACAAGCACAAAGCAGAACAACACAGTGTTTACGTGGTTCACGCCCACCCTGGGGCTACGTCCACTAACTCTTCTTCTTTATTGTCTTCAATCAATCGGTTACAAGCACAGAGCCTCAAAACCCTACTTCGCCTAGGACAGGAGATCTACGCACCTCGCTAGATCCTCCTTCCTTGTGTCATACCACAAAGCACTTCACAGCCTATTACAATACCTTGCACCTAGCTCTGCAAGTCTCTCCCAGTATGCACAGAGCATTTACAAACCATACTTGCACTTAGCACTTAGCTTATCAGCCTTACACCACATAGATCTATTTCTCCCTCTTTCTCTTACATAGCCTAGACATCTATTTATACATTACAAAATAATCCTAAACATGGGTAAACCCATGCGCCGACATCCCATGCCCATTACATAATCCCAAAAACCCAAAAAGGACCCACAAAAGGGGACGAGATCCGTGATCTTCGCTTCATCTTGCGCTCCTCCTTCGACAGGCTGTTGAAGTCCGAAAATAGGTCAAACTTGACCAAATCCCTCAAAACTTGGTCAAGGGCCAACAACTGTCTCCCTCTGAATTGTTGAAGGGGGATAAGGTATTGTCTCACTGTCAATCTTCATCTGAGATTCTCTGGGTCTTTAAAAAAAAATTGTCTCTTCTTCAAGGACAACGTCTCTGCTTGTCTCAATCTCTCTGACTAGGGATGTCTTTGAATAATCACTGTATCCTTTCTTCCTAAAGGATCTAGCTTGGAATTCTTCTCTTTCGGTACATGAAAAATACATTGGGCACCCAAATAAACTAAAGTGCTCAATCTCAGGCTTCATTCTGGTGAAGACTCTTCTTGTGCACATATACTGTGTAATGCATGCTTCTTCCCATGGAATCCTAGAAAGCTTTTGATCATGCTTTGTAGAATTGGTTGTCTTAATTATGGTTCTATCCTTCTTCTTTCTCAAATGGTTTTGGCTCCTTCTAAGTCAAGTGCCTCCCTCTGAAGGATAAGCATATTCTTTTCTTGTTAACCTATCTAGAACAAGAAAACAAAAAAAAAAAAACCAACACAAGAATGTCTCCTAAAGGAGAATAATGAGTACATCTCTAGAATCAAAACATTTTAAGGAATACTGTCACAGCTACAACACCTACTTGTAATGTAGCAAACCTTTTAGAAATATAGGTTAGAGGAATGACAATTACAACAATCAAACCTAGAGTCTTTTACTTTGAGTGTGTTGTTTCTCTGAATGCATTGAGATCACTTTGGATCCATGACTTCAGTAAAGGTTCCTTCCTCTTGCAATTTCACTCATGACAATGATACAAATAATGTATACAAGTGAATACCTAAGGATGCTGATATGATTTCTTCAATGGCTCTTTGGTTGATCTCTATCCTCTGAGATATTTATGAAGAAGATAGTCACGGTGTCATATTTTTTCATCTTTGTTATTTTGAAGTTGGCCCTTCAAAGTGAGGGCTTGAGTAGGTGATTGGCTTCCTTGTACTAATCTCATCTTCCTTCCATTCAATTATAGTTGTCTCTGGTAAACCCTTTTGTATTACCCACAATAAATCTTCCTCTGAAGTCTTGTCTTTCAAGAACTTTGAAGTTGCTTGATCCATCAATTTTATCATCCATCATAGTTTTGTTCATCATGATTTTAGATTCTTCACAACCCTTTGTCAACTAGGCTAGAAAACCTTACAGCTAGTCTAGGCTAGCACTTTTAGGTTTTATTGGACTTATGACTGCCAAGAGTAATCCTTTGAGAGATAGTAGAACATTGGTGAGCTGAAGATCTCCTTCAATGGGTTTGTAGGAACCCTAATTCTGAAATATCTACAGAAATTGGTGAAACCCTAGAAACCCTAGGGCCAAAAATTCAAAATGCTCAAAATGTCACTCTAAGAGTCTATGGAGATGCGCTGGAAGAGGTCCTAATCTATGCCAAAATTAGCCACAACGTCCAAGCATTAAGGGTTGAATCACCACTGAGAAGGAGGTCGTATGGATTTTCTGGAAACCCTAGGAGGGTCGTACGGTTTTGCAGAAGAGGAGAGATGGATAATAAAATTTTGTAGCTTGTGCAATGGGTTCTTCAAGACCTATGCTCTAATACCATGTTGATTTTTAATAATCTAGGTTAAGCATGAATTTTATTTCATTTTAGCATTTCACTTAACCATAAACAATAATGTTGCAGCAACCAAGATCACAAGAAGAAACACCATGCACAAGAACACAATAAGTATCTTGGGAAACCCTTCTCAAAAAGGGAAGAAAACCCAGCCAAATCCTTTGTTATATTCTTCAAGAGAAATACCTCCACCAAGATAAACATTATCACACAAGAGGGTGCTTCAAACCCTAGAAGACTAGTGCCCAAGAGAGGTGCGCACCTTTTTCCAAGTAGAAGTGTTTGCTGAAATTTCCAAACTCACAAGGAAGATATGATTCCACAATGGGGAATCATCCCTTACTTATATTAGACTTGTCCAATCAACAA
>JASDQU010010964.1:44797-62594 GCA_032191745.1 Picea mariana | reverse complement strand
TTATTAAACATATTAAGGTGGGGCCGACCTGTACCCTTTACATAAAAATTAGGGTTACAGGTAGGTCTGACTCTTGAACAATATATAGCAAAGTATATTATACACCCACTAGTGCTCATCCACTAGGGCCACATCCATAGGGATGTCATAGCTCTGATTCACTGCATTACACAAAAGAACCATGTCTCCACACATTCACCTATGCTCGTCCACAGGCACGTCCACTCTACAGATATTCTTTCCCATTGCCACTGATAGGAGAATCATCTGGAGTCTTCTCGTCAACTCTGTTGCTCAGAGGAGGCTAATACATCATCTTCATTTATGTTCTCATGACGATGCACCAATCACTTTGGGATTTCACACGTTCACCTTGTGCTCAGCCATAGGCACGTTCTAACTCAACAGATCGCTTTTCCACAAGATAATCATTTGGAGTTTTTCTCAACTCTATGCATGGAGGAGATCATATCTATGTTCCTAGCTCTGTCTTCGGCAGGAACCACGAACCCTTCTTAGGGGATTTCTCTCAGGTTTGTAAGCTGAGATAAAGACTCATACAGTTGTTATGTTCCAATATCACAGGTTTGTAAGTTGGAGGATGTCTCCCATAGCTACATTCATCAACAGAAACCAGTGTCGCAAGCGAGTAAATTAGTCCCAGAGAGCACGGAACATACCTATGCTCAATGCAAGGAAATCATGTGTAGGATATGGACACTCAGGGGGTGTTTCCTCTAGGGATAAGGTGTCGAGTCCAAACGCATAAATTACAGTGCTGGGAACTGGTAGGAATTCATAAGTAATGCATTCATTAACAACATGTTGAAGCCGAAATTATGCCTAAAAATGCAAGCAGTCAATATGAAATGCAATTACAACTCAATTTTAGGAAGTAAACCTTCCATGGTGGTTTTTTTTGTAAGCTTAGTCTCCAGAGCCCAAAAAAGAGAAGAATAATACCAAGATCTCTTCTAGTCAGAGTTCTCCTAGAGTATTCCTTTTTCGTAAATAGTTCGTTCAGTTTGAAAAAGGGTTAAACTTATACCAAAAATTATGTCCTTTCGAATCCATTTGACAAGTGTGAAAGAGATAATATCACTCGGACATATTTTCATATTTGGAGAGTCTGAAAAGAGATTAACTATGGATTGCATTGTCCCTTTTCATAAATTTAGTCTCCTGAGCCCAAAAAAGTGTAAAACAAAACTGAGGAGAACTCTTTTATCCAGTACACTATAGTATGTATTTTTCATAAGTAATCTATTCATCCTAAAAAAGGGGTAAACTTGTGTCGAATAGACATTTCTTCATATCCATTTTATGAGTGTGAAAAAAACAAGATCACTCGACAACCTTTTCAATTTTAAGAACTCTGAAAAGAGATTAAATATGGACTCTATGATGTTGTTGTGAGAAGCATATAAAGGAGGGAGTCATGCGGGTAATGGCCAGAATAAGAGAGAGTAAGAGGGAGTCATGAAGTTCAAATGCAAACTCATGGCAGGACTAACTAGGACTCTTGAGCCTAAGGAAAAATCTTGCAGCATGAGCGCCATCATATAATGAGGTTCTAAACTAAAGCACCCATGGAAGGTAGGCTCTACCATCAACAAAACGACATTTTTCAGCAGATGAGAAGGTTGCATTGCTTGTTAATGGGGTCGACCCTAGGTTTAAGTGGAAATGAAAATAGATAATGAAAAAGTTCAGGTGAATGCACCCTACCCTAAATGCTAGTTATGAGAACATTACTTGCCCAGATCCTTCTAAGAGACTCGACCAATCGACGGGAAGAAACAAAAAATCATCCAAAGTATGGCCTAAGACCTGCAAAAACAACCACATAACTACAAGAGACTGACCATTTTGGAAACAATATCGAAACTATAGGAAGTGGTTTATTACAATTTCAATAAATATTGGTTTATTTACCCATTTACCAAGTTATTTTTACCATTTTACCCAAAAATCAACCAAAGTGACCAAAAACCCTAGAAATTCCAATGAATATTTGTGGAGCATGGAGTAACGAAAACCTTTGCCACCTGGACCAAGTAAGTACCCACACCCTAAATTTCAATTCCATTCTTTTATTTATTCATTTTCATGGAAAATTGGGGCATAAGCCTCTCTTGTCCAAATCGACTATGCGCATCTACGAGCTGCCTTAAAGAAACCTGTAGATATCTGCAGGAGGTAGAAATACTAGTCATGGATATTTGCACCTGTTATAAATAGAGGTCGTGGATGCCCGGATAAAAAATTGAAAAAGAAATGCTAACTCAAAATTGTGTTGGAAATTGGGCAGGATGTTTGTCCAATGGAGAGAATGTGAATACGAAGAGGTGGATCGGGTGGTATTTGATGATGACGATGCCAAAAACTCCCTACGTACATGTGGCATGTAGAAAAAAATTTATATTGGAGGCATGAGATCCCAAAGGAGATTACTGAATCTCTTGATTGGTTAAAGGCAGCCTAACGTCGAAGCATTTATGCTCGCAAGGAAATCGCTGACAATCATCATGGAAGATATTTACTTCATTACTGGTTTGTCCAGGAGAGGGAAAGTGCCAAACTCCCAAACTCATGGAGGAGGTGGGTGAAGTATCAATGACTACATTAATGAGTATTGTGATGTTGGCACTATCAAAAGTGGATCTCAGGTGTTTATTAAACAAATCACCAATATGAGCCTCTGATTCATTCTTTCTACTATGGTTTGGATCGTAGGATCCAACTATTTTCACTTGGCATCTTGGGAAGAAATCCAGCATGGGGTTGAATGCTTAATACCCACGATGTTTGACTGGAGTACAACCATGCTCAACTATATGGTTTTTCTAATTGCAAGCTCAGGAAGGCCAAGAAATTTGGCTTTGGCAATGTCCTGTGCACTTTTTCTTTGAGAGGGTTCCTATGATGAGCCCAAGGACATATGTACAGGAAAAATTGTGACCATGGCCAACCATGGTCAGATGGACCAAGTTGATAGCTTGGATAGGAGGGGGGGAATTATCCAACCCCTATGATGATGACTTTTTTAATTTGTGGGACAAGCAGACTCCCTTTATTGAGGAATATCCCTATGTTGGAATCGACTTTACTGATAATCTGGACGTCATCATTTCTCTTTAGGACGAGCCACGGGACATATGTAACTTGTTTTTGTGTTATTTAATTTTTATTTTTTGAAAAAATGTGTGTGTGTGTGTACATGAAAAAGTAAAAAGACTTACTCTTTTTTTGAGATCCATCATACTTATAAGTACTTTACTTTGTATGCAGATAAAGAACTTGTGAGTTTGGCTAATATCCTATGACACAATTGACGATGCAGGGAGGAGGTGGGTCCTAGTGATGATGCATCTAGGAATTTTCATAGTGTGGGAAAAAACTTTGAGGGCCTCACTCACAATGTGCATATGGCTGCTATTGATGACCTTCCTATAGGCATGCGGCGCCATGTCATGGGGGTACCCAGGACATGGGTTAGCCTATTGCGGTGTTTCGAAAACATTGTTTTTTTCTATGACAAACTCCATCGGCCTCGGCTAAATACATTATGTGCTCATAGCACAATTTTTGTACTTATATGACATTATATAACATTCATGGGCTCGGGACCCCAAATGTTGTACTTATGGATCTCATTTTGATATATATATATATATATATATATATATACTATCTTTTTTGTGCATTATATATTTTTTATGTGTTTTACTTGCAAATGAAAATATTTACATGTGAATGTGTGTGCTTACATTACTAGTGATGTAAATTCTAATCTACAATATAATTAGCATAGGCATCAGCTAGTTCATTGTCTCTCCTAGGAACATGATCATAAGTAATAATATCAAATGGACGTCCCAGAAGATGCACCCTAAGGAAAAATCATAACAGCACCGGATCGCTTATTCGATACACACCATTCAACTGCAAGACCACCAACTATGAATCCAAGAACACTTGAAGTTCATTGATTCCATGTGAGAATGCATCTCACAAAATATCAACAATCACACTATACTCGGTGACATTGTTAGTAGTCACCCTGAGACACGCACCTCTAGCGGAAACTAGCTGGTTGAAAGGCGAATAGATTACCCACGCAATGGATGCTAAATGTCGAGTATGGTGACTAGTGTCATATGTGGATCCAAGGTATAACAACAACTCCTCAAGCATATACCACACATCATAAGCACATCAATCACTAACGCAACAAGGAGGTAAAAATTTTCTAAACAAAATTATGTACAAAATAGACAATGCTTATAAAAGTTCTAGTGCTCGAGCCTTCGGGGTCAAGCGTATTACTTATTAATATAGAGCCCATTTTTGGGCTCTGGTAGCACATTACCTTCATAATATGTGAGTTCATAAGATCCTTTCTCCAACACTTGTTTCACAACATATGGGCCGTACCACATGGGATTGAATTTTCCTGCCCCTAGGGGTTCCTTATCCTGATCATGGACCAACACAAGGTCTCCCTCGAAGAAAAGCCTAGGACGAATGGATTTATCATACTGATATTTAACGTGCTTCTTGTGCTCCTCATTTTCTAAGGCTTCATCTCGACATTGCTCATCAAGATGTTCAATATAGACTAGGTGCTTCTCGAGATGCGTTGTATCAGGAAGGAGATCGAACACGATTTTTAGTGAAGGGATCTCACATTCAATCGACAAAATTGCTTCCACCCCGCGAGTAAGTTGGAAAGGAGAAAAACCAGTAGTAGTTTTGACCGAGGTCTGGTAATCTCAGAATGTTGGATATAACATCAAGTGTTAATTTGTTCGAGTTAATTTAATCGTTCTTCTCAATATCATTTTTAATGACTTATTTACGGATTCGACCTAACCATTGACCTAAGGATAGTAGGGAGATGAATGTTCTTGCCTAAAACCCATTTTTTATGCTAATTTAGTCATCACGCGGTTATGAAAGTGCCTTCCATGGCCAGTGACAATCTCCTTTGGAACCCTGAACCTAGCTATGACCTAATTAAAAATGAAAAGTGTTATAGTTTCCCCGTCGTTAGAAAATGTTGGCATTTCCTCGACCCACTTTGTGAAGTAGTCGACAGCCATGATAATGTAAAAATGCTCCCTATTCGAAGTTGGGTGGTATGTCATAAAATATACCCCCCACTTGGTGAAAGGGCCAACAATAATAATGGGAAACATGGGAGTGGGATGTGCACACATTTTCTTAGTGAAGATTTGACACAGGTGACATTTCTTGATGTCATCAATACAATCTTTGAATATCATGGGCCAAAAACACCCGGCGTGCAAAATATTTTGGGTTGTCACCAACCCATATAGGTGACCACCACATGATCCACCATGGAAATCATTTAACACAGCCTTTGCTTCTTCAAAATTCAAACAATGATGAAGAATTGAGTCCACCCCACGTCGATACAATATGTCTGCAACAATGAGGTAGATTTTAGACATGTGATGAACTCATAGTCATTCGTCTCATGAAAATTTTGGCGGGAAATTAAAAGTATGAAGATATATAAGAATATCCCCATATCAGGGGTCAGACAAATAGATGAGTAAAATATGCTCATATGGAAATGAGTTAGTCATTTCGATTTCCTCATTCTCGACTCGGAACTCTGACATTAAATCGACAAATACAAAATACTACTTAGACTTCGCGGATGCAAATTCCAAATCAAAATCTTGATTCACAACAATCCATTTGTTGTACTTCCCACCAATAATTCACCTAGTCAAAACATATTGGAAAGTATTAACAATTGTCTTATGTAGCAGAATATAGTGACGAAGCCACTGGACGGCATGAAATGCTTCAAGTGTCATCTTTTCAACATGTGAGTACTTGATTTCAAGACCTATCAATGTGTGGATTAAATAATAGATGACATTCTCTTGGAGCTCATCATCTTCCTGAACAAGAACCATGCCAATATATGATTCGGATACTACCAAATACAACAAGAAATATCGATTGTAGTTAGGGGGACTTAGCAAAGGAGTCGAAACCAAAGTTTTTTTAATGCATCAAATGAACGTTGTGCATATTCAGCCTAATAAAATGGGACCCCTTTCTTCAAAAGGTGCTTGAAACCTTTCGTGATGTTGGCATAGTTAGGCATGAATCATAGGAGAAAATTTTCCTTTCCCTACAGGCTCTGAAGTTGTCTAATTGTATGTGGGGGATGAAACTGAATTATTTCCTCAACCTTTAAGGGGTCAATCATGATCCCCTTCGTCGAAACGATGAATCCAAGAAGATGACCAAAGGTTGCACAAAATATACACTTGTGCGGATTCAATCGAATCTGATAGTAACGACATCGTTCAAAAACCAAGCGGAGGTGTAAGAGATATTGGGATCTTTTTTATGAATGAGTTGTTATATCATCTAAGTATGCCTCCACTATATGCTTCAAATCATGAAAAGTGAACATCATGGCTTGTTGGAATGTAGCACTAGCATTTTTAAGACCAAAGGGCATCTTCTTATAAGCGAAGGTTTCCCAAGGGTATATAAAGGTTGCCTTGTGATGGTCCTCCGAACAAATATCAATCCGGTCGATGAATGGAATCAAAAATATTTCTTTGGGACAAACCTTATTTAAGTCCCAAAAATCCATGCAGACATGAATTATACCCTGCTTTTTATCAACCAAAACTGGGTTGGAGACCCATTCCGTCAAAGGCATGGAGTAGATGAAGCCCGAATTAAGCATCTTTTCAACCTATGCTTTGATTTTCACTGCCTTCCTAGGGTTTACAAGTCTCAAATTTTGTCGAACCGGCTTTTCATTTTCGTAGGTTCGAATTTCATGTTGAGCTATCCAAGGATCAATGCCAAGCATTTCCTCATAAGACCTTGAAAACATGTCTCAAAACTCTGTAAAAAGTGTCGTGTACTGAACAATATCGTCTTGTGAGAATTTTTATCCGATGAATATATTTTCGATGAAATCGGGATTCCTAGACATGTTGATCAAGACTGTCTTCGATATATTAGCCATATTTCCTTTGGCATAGACACAATGTACAGCCAAGGGATTGACTGGCCCATCAACACTTCTAACGATAGTTGACTTAAACTCTCCACTCTCTACGTGATTTATTTCAGGGAGGAAATATGATATGTGATGCATTTCCCCCCATGTCCTTTCAGCTCCAACCATTGCCTCAATAATAGCTTCATCTGATGGAAAGATGGTGTCTAAATAGTCTTGGGAGATTTAAGAGTTTTGAGAAAAAACAGGCTTAGGAAACATACCATCCTCCTCTATGACCTTGGGAGTTTGATCTGGCTATTTCATGGCCTCCTAAATGGCTTGATAAGCTACTTGAATTGCAGACAAGGGTTTGACCATCCCGACATGGAATTGACCTTCAATCGAACTAGACAGTGAAGGAAGTGTCCATGGATCAAGTGTATAAAAAATTATAAACAAAACGAACCTATTTATGAAATTCTTAGAACCCAACTTGTGGAAGCTAACCGGAGTAGCACGAACATACAAAATCAATGAAAAATAATTAAAATATCCCATAAGCGAAGGATACATTCCACAGTCGATACTTTCAGTTGCTTCCTGAGAGTATTCAATCCAAGGGACAATGGTCCAAGGATTAGCTTCCGCATCAGAAAGGTTGGACGCCACCTAATCAATGGTCACAATTATTCCCTCGTGGGGAAAACATATAATATGAAATATTGTCGAGACGACAGTTGTCATGGCATATGTCCAACTTCTTCCTAACAACAGATTATAGCCAAGTGGCGCATTGACTACTTCAACCTCTACGAAAATGTATTTTTCCCCTAGCGTAACTTGACAATAAGGAATCATATCGTGTGATCGAAATGAATGTCCATTGAAGGTAGTCAAGAGTATAGGAGAGGGAGTAAGCTCAGGAGAACTGATATCTTTCCAACATGACAAGGACATTACGCACGTTGAAGCGCCCTCATCAATGAAAGTTATCTTAACCAAAAGATTCTTGCAAACAACACCAATCTGAAAAGCTACATGATATCGAAGGTAGGTCCTCACGTCAGTAGCATAAAACTTCATTATGAGCTAGTTGTATGAATCAGTAGCTCCTATGGTAGACAACAACGCAGAGCCCTGCGAGGGGAAACTTTGGAGCACCTCCAAAGAAGACATTGCACAGGGCGTCTGAGCCAAATCCTTGAAAATTGAATAATTGGGGTTAGCTATCGCATTGGGGTTATGCATTGTTCATTTATAAGCATTCTTAGGTATGTGTGCAGTTTTCTCTTTTTTAGGCTTCTCTATGTGAAGAGGGGCCTGATCCTATGAAGTTTTCTTACCCTTCTTGGTCGACTCTGGATTATCATAATTCTAAGATCTTGTCTACAAATATACATCCTTTAGCTTCAAATGGCTAAGAATGTTTACTACTCCTTGATATCCATCAGATGGAGGTGCACTTGAAGTTCCCCCTTGCAGATTGAAGTTTCAAGAACCACCCTACAAATTCTTCCCTTATGGAAAGGGAGTATTCAAAAATGCAGGTTGTTGTTGTTGATTCAACTTTATAAGATGTTTGGCTTCTTCTAGTTTTGGGCAATGATGTGTAAGGTGATGTTCCTCACAAAGCTTTAAAGTAAATTTCACCTTCCTTTTTTCATCTTTGGCCCCCTCAACATTCTTATCATTTTTTTTTTATTGCCCCCACTACCCTTCTTACCCTTACCTCTTTTCTTCTCTCTGGTTTGTTGAGGACCCTTTGAAGTCTTTGTTTGCATAGAATGTAAGTCTGAATAATGGGTGGTGGGGGTGGTCAATCCAAAGGTTGGACCAGCCGTAGGTTGTTGAATAGCAATTTTTTGCATCTAGCTCATAGCCAGGTATGCGGATTTCATTTGAGAAGAACTCACTATGCCATCGGCATGTGGGTTATACTTTATATTTTCCAAGTCAAGATTAGATCTTGGGGAATCTAACATAATCTCATAGAGCATGCCTTATTGAGATTAGATGAGATCTAGTTGTTGCACCAGAAAGATCGCTTGTTCCTATGAAAACACTCTCGAAGTTGCAACACCTTTCAAAATGTACGAGAGTAAATATTTCAGGAACCACTCAAGGAGAAACCTAGGTGGAACCGTATCTTTCATAAAGCTCTTCCTTCTCCTCCATTCCCGTATGTGATCGTAAATGTGCATGGCCTTATATTGCTCAAAATTGGGCAACAATTTTATCCTGACGTCATATCGGACAGGGAGTTGGAAGTGGTTTAGGAAAGCCATGACTAAATCTCTGAAAGTTGAGTACTTCCCTCTTTCTAGTTCAATTGACCACTTGGAAAGGCCTATAGTAAGAGAACGTTGGAACAAACACAATCAAATTGAATCTTCATTAAGCGAGTTGGACACCACAAGTGGAACATCGTCATGCGGTCGTGTGGATCCTTACAACTTTTCCCTTCAAAATTGGGTATGTTTGAAGGTAGTTTGGTTGGCACCACATGCCAGCTAGGATCATGATGAATGGGATCATTCATCAACTTGGATAAGTATAGAAAATGCATTTTTGCGAGAAATGGTAACTGAGGCTGCATCATTGACTTATTGGCGGCCTGAAAAGAAGGTCCTAGGTTGAAACTAGCACCAGGTTTCCATAAATAGTTTGTGGTTGAACTAAATCTTGGGATAAAAAAATTTGGCACTTGGTTGAACGGAGTAAATCCTCCACCCATCTAGTTCCCGAGAAGAAAACCAGGGTTGCCCCAGCAGACCCCCCATGGAAAGAAACAAATCCTAGCATGGGGGTAGACTGACCAGGAAATGGGTTTCCCCCTTGCGACATCCCTTGAGAGGGATTCCATTGGCCTTGGAGAGGGGTACTACCCAATGGCACCCTTAGTAAAGACAAAGGTCCTTGCCAGGAAACAAAATGACCTAGGAAGGGGTTTCCTCATTCCAACACTGTGGATGCGGTGAAAGGATTACTGTCAAACCCGCCGTAAAGTGTGAACGGGGTTGATGTAGATTGCATACTAGAGGATTGATATCCGCTACCCATAGAGGCACCCCATCCCCATGTAGTTTTAGGGTTGGAAGATTGGAAAGGTTTGCATCGAACGAATGGGGTTGATGGAGGAATGTGACCTCCACCCTAAGAAATGGATTGGTAAGGGGATGGGGTTTTTCCCCACACCAACATTTTAATACTAAGGCATTGGCCAAGAACTAACCAATGCGTTAATCATGTCCATCGACAGCATTCTGTATGAAAAAGTGTTTGTTGTTGATGAAAATGATGCAGTTGCACTCACAATTTGAGTGGGACCGACGACCAACAAAACAATGTTGTTGGTCAATGCAATGATGGTGGATTGAATCACACCCTTCATTTTGTTCGACATACCAGGAGGAAAGATTCCTCTGTGACTATCACCAAGGTGGGAGTTTCATGGGCTATTGACCCTGACGCCAGTGGAGTGTAATCCATAGTGACCTAATGGAGAGGGATATTATCAAAAAGGTTTGATCTAAGAGGTGGGACTTATATGACTAGAAATGGAAAAGTCCCATGTAAAGGAGGATTAAAATGTGGAGCGAACTCGCCAGCTCCAAGGTCCTCAACGGTTACCTCCTTTGGTTCTGAAGCATTAACTTCTGGAGGGTTGTTGTCTACAATCTTGATCTGATCAACTAGTAGGAAAGTGTTGGATGGATCAAGTCGACACCTTTGTGGAGGCGGAGGAGAATTATTTATAATCTCTTCCTCAAGTGGAAGTTCTTGTATCCTCCTCGATCTTCGGGGCGGTTGATGAGCCACTTTGAGTGATCATCTCTCAGTGAAAATTGACTCACCTTCCTAAATTTGAACTACGTTCACCAATCACACCACTACAAAGCCCTAAAATACAAGACAAAGACAAACAACTTTGTCAATATTCTGACTCAAGTGGATTAGGTCTTGGGACAGAAATAAATAAATAAAAAGTGGGTTTGGGCCCTTTCGAAGGAAGGCACAGGTATGAGAGGCCATTATCCTAACCTCCATATATCATCCTTATCCGCTACAAGTGTTCTCTTTTCGGAAGGAACCCTCCAATAGTACTGAAATGTGTGATGCAAAATATGCCCCAGGTACTACGAAAAACCCCCATAGTCACCTTCTGATGTACCTAGGAGAAGAAACTATGGTTACTATCTCACAATTGGAACGTGGAGGGTACAATTGGCAGTTGGGATTGAATGTGTGGGAAGGGTAGGAAATCTCGAAGCCTCAAAAGAATCGCCTCTCACAGAGGTATGGGCACAATCAAAACCCCCAATACACAATCTCTCCACTACACTCGATCCAGATCTAGAGGGGAATCTCCTTGTCTATTACTTATGCGACCTTGTGTTTAACTCATGTATTAGAGGAGCTTCCGGACTAAACCTATACGACAACTAGATTCTTCAGTCCCTATCTCAGACACCTATGTTGGTTTAGTGGCCTTGGAGAAATTTACTCTCCAACCTACACCAAGGCCCTAGCCTAAACTTGTTCATTCGCACTAGAAAAATGAAAGTTTCTAATGGATTTTATTTAAGTGTTCATTTTAATGGGTTGTTCTTTACTCATAAAGGGTGTGTATTCAACTTTGGTGATGTTCTAACTTACTCCAAAAGTAATGCAAAATAAGAACACGATGCAGTTTCTCCAACTGAAAATTTGATGCAACTATGCTTACAAAGAAAATTATTTTTTATTTTCAATGAAAGAAAAACATTTTGAATTCAAGATTTAAGACACCTTGAAATGCATACTACAACTCTTTTCAAAAACCTAAATGAAAACAAGAATGCAAAACTTGCACCACTAGATTCTTTTCTTTTTCTAATACAAGGCTATCACTACCAAAGCTCTATGGAAATGCGACTAACTGAATTCTAAATAACCAACTATTTTCTTGTAATGGTGAGATGAAAGGGTTAAACAAAGGATATGTAAGAAAACAAGCATATTTTTGTTCTTTTTCATTTACAAAAGAAATAAAAACAAAGAATTGCAATTTTTATTTTTGAAACAAGGAAAAACAGGTACAGAGACAAAAAGCGCCCAGCCAAGAAACCACTAAAGACTCAATGGGCCTGGATGTTTAACCAAACAAATTTGACCCCCCTATCAACCTGACAAACCTTATACAAAGTAATGAAAGAAAATTCTTTTATTTTTTTGTATCATAAAAATTTTCAGAACATAGCAGAGCTAGAAAGGGACTCAGGACACTCAAGGGAACTGGCCAAACCAAACACCAAACCCATAACCAGAAGAGAAATTTTCAAGAACTCAACTTTAACATAGCTCTGCAACTGTCTGCATTGCAACTCTCGAATGTCTGTGGGAAGTATAAGAGAAAAACATGGATGTCCACGGGCTATACAGATGGAACACGTGGATGTCTTGGAAATTTTAGAAATTAAAAGTCCACTACAAAGAAGAGGGCTTCTAGAACTTGAAAAGAACTCTTGAGAAGCTAAAGATCTATGAAAAACCCAGAAAACACAACAAGGCAAGAAACAAGCAAGGGACCCTAAACAAATTTACCCAAAATAGGAGATTCCCCAATATGGTCACCAATTTTGTTGACGAGATATTTCCCCCGTGAATTTAGGTCAAGTCACAGCAGATCGAGATCAGATTGAGAAGACTAAAATATTCCCTCACAAAAAAATATGCAAACTAAAAGATAACTACTTTTCGCTGGGAGAGAGTAGGGAAAGAGAGAAGGAGAAAGTGTGCACCTTGATCCCTTCGTTCGATGCCAATCCATGCTCCTGCTTTTCGAACCGCTTTTGATCTCCGTTGGAACAAGCCTGTAAAATAAAATCAAGACAAATGTTGCAATGAGGTAGTTACGTAATCAAGTAGCATATATATCATGCTTTATATCCAAAGCAAGTATGAAAAATGATAACATGCAATATTTCAATGAACACAAAATTGGAGGGAAAGAGAACTCTTCTATTAACACTAAATATCAAAGTTAGTTACAACCTGACTCGCTTCCGGCACTGCTTTGGAGCCAACTACCTAGGTTCCTCCACATATCCTTCAAGCATATACTCAGATATGACACTCTTCCTTGGATATCCCAATAAGGATAAGGAGACACTTTATGACTATATAAGAAGGAAGAAACACTGGAAAAGGAGTTTCCAGGTTGGGGGATGACACTCAGAGAATAAAAGGAATAGGGAATCTTGCTAGATTTGGATTGCATAACCTTGCACCAAAAGGCCTCTCTTCATCCTATCCCTTAATGGTGCTTTAATATATTCCCAAAGGGGTTAGGTAAATTGGAATCCATTTTGTATAGGCATGGGGATGTTGGGAAATGATCCCAACCGAAAAACCCTCCCAAAAACTCGGAAATATTTTATTTTTCCACTATTTTTTAGGGCATATGTGGGTGTTACACTGACAAGTCATGGATGTCTGTGCTTTGCATCAAAGGAGAGCACAAATATGTGCAAAATACATGTTTTTTGGATGATTTACATGAGGCAAGTTGGGAATTTGTCTAGCAAGCCAAGGGAAAGGGTTAGGCTATGGCACAAATGCATAGGTGTGGAATTTTGTGTTATAAAATAGTTGAGATCTATTTTTAGACATTTGTTAATGTTTCTACTTAGAATCTCTATGTATAAAAAGATAACTCATGCCTCATTAGGGGGGGTCTATTTTCGCTTGGGATGATAGACATGTAGAAGACTATGATTTATGGAATAAACAAAGGGCATTTAAAACTTTGTTTTGAAAATTCGGTGACATTCATTGTGATTTTATTTGTATTGTGACTTAAGTTCTTGTTGTAGTATATCCCAGCACCCTGCCCTCTAGAGGGGCCCCACTATAGAGAAGCAGGCATTGTGGATCCTTAGATTTTTGTTATGTTCGATTATAATATATGCTTGTTTAAATTCTATAGTTTAGTTTGAGCCTTTACATATAAATATTGAATCATGTAGCTTATCTCATATTTAGCATTCATGAATTATGTAGTTTAATTTTTACATTCAAGACAATAGTGGTTAAATCCTTCCAGACCTCACCAGCATTGGAGACTTTGAAATACTGAATGAGATGCCAAAGACACAAAGATTTTCTCTTTTGGAAGAAGGGTGTTCATTGGTGTATTAGGATATCCAGTAGGTAGATTGAAGACATCATGTAGTTGAACTCTGTAGAAGTTAGTCCCTACAATTTTGGATGTGTGTGTGTGTGTTTACTTTCTGTTGTATGTTTACTTTTCCAAAAAGCGTGGTGTGTTTTCATTTATGAAAATAGAAATTTCCTTTCATAGAGTAACAATGTAATTTTCATTCCATAGAAGCATATTATAATTGACCCAACTAGTTGAATAAGACCTATATTATTGCATATATTGTGCACAAGACCTCGCAAGATTACCATCCCCGAGTTCACAATTTTATTACTCTTACTGCCAATTATAGGTTAATTAAATAGCTTGTCAATTCCTCAAGGGTTATGTTGGATTGCAAAGTTCCCCCATGGTATGTTTCATTACGAAGTTCATCTAGATTGAATTATGTCAAATTACTACATTCCTAAATGGTTATTGTGATAGTTCATCAAGGCTTATGTCACATTATGAAATTCTCAAAGAATTTGGTTGGATTGTGATGTTCCTTAATTATTATGTTGCATTGCAACATTCATCAAGGGTTATGTGGTATTGCAACATGAAGAAGGTTCGTCATGGTTGAATAGGGTTATTTCATGTTTCGAAGTATATTTTGGTTTACTTATGTTGAATTATTACATCCCTCAATGGATATGTCACACTGGAATGTTCATAAAGGCTTATGTCGTATGGAAATGTTCCTCAAGGGCTATGTCGACTATGGTTGTGTTTTGTTGATAATTTTTTACTATTGGTTAATAATGGTTGGGTTTGGTTTACCATAGTTGATTTTTGAAAATAATGGGTGACTTTGGTTGAGTAAGGTTAACAATGTTTATCTTTTATCGACAATAATTGACTTTAGTTAACTATGGTTTACAATGGTTTTGTTTGGTTGACTATGATTAAATTTGGTTACCTTTGGGTGACTTTCATTGGCTATGTGAAGTTAAAATTATGTCACATTGTAACATTAAAATATTGACCTGTAAAAGATGTCACATTACGACATTATGGATAACTACAACATTATGGAAGACAACAATATTAAGTCACATTGTGACAACAAGAGGTGGAATAAAATATTATATCACATTGAGATTTGAGACATTATGAGGTTGACTTCAATATTATGAAATATTGTAGCATTAACAAGTTTATTTGAAAAATATGTCGCGTTCTGACATTCATAGGTCAACTTCAACAAAAGATCATACTGTGATATTATGGGTAATTGAAATATTATGTGACATCACAACATAAATAGGTTGACTTCACTATTATGTGATGGTGTGACATGAATACATTGATAATATGGTTGACATAAATGTTATATAACAATGTCACATTTCAAGAGAAATAAAATAGGAAGTTGACTTTAATAATATGTCACATTGTGACATTTCAAAGCAATATTATGGTTGTCTTCAATGCTATGCCACATTGTGACATTTGAAGATCCATAATATAAGATGTTATGTTTGAGGTTGAAAATAAGGCTACCTTTAATATTATCACATATTGTTACACTTCAATAGTAATAATTTAAGAGGCTCACTTCAAAATTATGTCATATTGTGGCATTTTAAAATTTAAAAAATGAATGACTTGAATTTAATATCACATTGTCACATTTCAAGAGTAATATAAATTATGTCCAAAGTTGTTATTTGTAGTTTTCTTTCAACATTATGTCACATGACCACATTTTGAGAATAATAAATTTAAGAGGTTGACATCAATATTATGTGACATTGTGACATCCATAAGTAATAGTAAGGGCCACTACAATGAAATGTCTCATTTTCAACATTAAAAAAATAATAATATGGTTGTATTCAATGACATTGTGACATTGAAGAGTAATAATTCAAAAAAATTTGTTTGAGATTTATAATTTAAGAGATTAACTTTAATATTGTGTCATATTGTTTGCTTTAAAAGTAATAAGATGATTGAATTGAATGAAATGTCACATTGAAAAATTTCAAGAGTAATATTGGCTATGGTGTTGACATTTCACTATTATGTCATGTTGCAACATTTGACATCAATATTATGTGACAATGTGACATTCATAAGTAATAGTAGGGGCCACTACAAAGAAATGTCTTATTTTCAACATTAAAAAATTGATAATTCAATGACATTGTGACATTGAAAAGTAATTTAAGAGTAATAATTCAAAAGGTTTTGTTTGAGATTCAAAATTTATTAGATTAACTTTAATATTATGATATATTGTATACTTTAAAAGTAATAAGATGATTTATTTGAATGAAATGTCACATTGAAACATTTCAAGAGTAATATAGGTTATGTTTGGTGTTGACATTTCAATATTATGTCATTTTACAACATTTTGAGAGTAATAATTTAAGACATTGACTTCAATATGATGTGATATTGAGACACTTAAAAAAACAATATTATGGATGACTTTGAAATCAAATGTCTCATTGAAACATTTAAATAAAATAATATGGTAGTTTTTAATGAAATGCAATATTGAAGAGTAATAATCTAAAAAGTTGTATTTGAGAATGAGAATATGGTTTTATTCGATACCATGATATATTACAACATTTCAAAACAGTAATAATTGAAGAAGTGGATATAATATGACTATCGTTATGTATTGTAGAGTAATAATCTAAAAGGTTGTATTTGAGAATGAGAATATGGTTTTCTTCGATACCATGATATATTACAACATTTCAAAATAGTAATAATTGAAGAAGTGGATATAATATGACTATTGTTATGATAAACCATTTTGTGACTAACATTGTGATTATATATATTTTTGTTTCATTTCATTAAAACTAATAATATATAACTAATAATGTATGTTTTTAGAAGTGTTTAAAACCGTGATAGCAAATATAATTGAAATGTTTTAAGCACAAAATTAAAAGTTTGAAGAATTACCATGGTTCAATGATACATGAGATTATTATGTCAAATTATTATATGAATATAAAGTGTCAAATAGTGTGAGTGATTTGTATCATTAATGCATAAACATATTATGTCATGGTTTTTATATTATCAACAAGTGCCATTGCAGTGGCAATGTCCCTACTAAGAAGCTTGTTGCATGTTAGTTTGAATAGAAATTACACTTTGTTCAATCAGGACAGTTTGGGTTACATATCTATTTTAGTCATTTTGCAAAGGCATATTCTAGTTATGGACAAATATTATACTCTATCTGGATCGGGCAATGAAACTATTACTTTTTCTTATTAGTAAGAAATGGGATATGGCCTTGGTTCTTCAACTGGTTTAATTTCTATGAACAAGATACATGATATATCTCTCACTTACGGAAATGCTATCAAAATTTTCTAGTTTCTTAACCGTGTTTTGGGTGGTTCAAATTCATAGCAGTGGACTACAGTGGTGGAAGGGAAGAGAAGTCAATTGAGTGCAGAAGTATTAACATGAATATCATGAAGCATTTATTTGAAACTTAACAGGCAACTTTCATGAGGTTGGTTTTAACCAACTTTCATCTTATGCTATTTTTGTTACTATAATAGGGATCATGATTGTTCAAACATCATCTTTGATAGTAATTTTCAAAACCTCATTCTAGTTGG
>JASDQU010010963.1:150351-164963 GCA_032191745.1 Picea mariana | reverse complement strand
AATGGCTTCCAACGAGCGCAGTATGAGGGCTAGTTCGGGTGGTGGTGGTGCTGGTGGTGTTGGCGGTACTCGTGACAATGCTCCCCTGCCTCGACCCCTTCGAGTCTTGACCATCTTGTATACTTTAATCCGCATCACCCCAAATTTATCATGGTGAGTTCCAAGACATTTCAAATTGGTTCTACTTAACCTTAGAAACAGGGTTAGGCGTAAGTTTTCTTTACTTGTATTGTCTGTTACTCCATTAGGGGATTGGCTAGGTTTGGGTTAGGATTAAGCATCTAAGCTTGGTTAACATCGAACTTGAAGGTAGATTAACCTTACACTTAAATAAAATAATTAATTTAAAATTATTATTACACTACTTTAACCCAATTTAATCTTTACTTTAATTTAAACTATCTTGACCTTATTTATATATAAATTATTTATACTTAAATTATTTAATTTATTTTAAATTATTTTTAACACTTTAAAATATATCTAAAATAATTAAACGTACACACCAGGATTCGGGCACGCATGGTTTCCACATGCTCGTCTGGCTTCCTCAATCTCCCTCGTATCTAATCCCCAAATTCTACACTTGTCAGCTCTTCAAATCCCTACGCATCCTTCTCACTCACTGAGACCCTCCTCGGGTCATTCTTTCTCCTCCACAGATCTGCCTTTTCTCTGTTCAGAGGTTTCCAGAATCCCCCTTGCCATGGCTCACATCCTCACCGTTGTTCTGAGCACTTCGCTAGCGCTGGTTATTGCTGTATCTGCTCCAGTTCATTTTGCAGAAACAAAGTATATTGATGTGGTCACTGAAAAGATCCAGGACTTGGAGTCTAGTCTCTTTGAAATGTTGGGAACCAATCCCCTGTCTGTACACTTTGCAGAGTTCTCCCTCAGGTATGGTTCAGTCCGCCAGCTTGTGCACAGTTTCAGTACCTTCGTGAAGAACGCGGAGTTGATCGAATCAAGAAATTACATAACCCTTCCTTATACTGTGGTAATGAATGGCAATTTCCTATCTCTTTTTTGTAGTGCCAAACAAAATGATTTGCTTGTAATTCCAGCTCTGTACGGATTTGGTATTTTTCTTTCAATTTATTTCATTTGTATTTATAAATTTACTCATCTGTGTATACCTATTGTTATATATGTGTATATATATATATATATATTGTTTTATGGGTATATAGGATCGTTCAATTTCATCAACCGAGCCGAAGTGGCTCTTTGGATTCCCCCCAGGAGTCACTGGTCAATATCCGGCCCTCAGGTCTTTCCCATTTCTTCACAGCCTTTGCCCGGGACCGTGCCCAAATTTCCTCCTAGGAATCCTGTTATCGAGTTTCGGGGTTTCGTAATCCATAGTGTCGAGAATTTATGTTCCTTCAAACTCCCGATTGTCGATTCACCGATACGACACTTTATGTGCTAGACCTCCAGGCTAGACATCCCTCTCATATGACCGTCGTTCCATGTGACCCCAGCCCTATCCTACATCGGAGTTTTGGGGTTCCAATTGTCAAACCTCACAAGTCCTTAGGACTCGCAATTCTCTGATCCCTGATATGCTCCTAGCGCATTAGCCCTCCAAGCTATGCCCATGGTCCACACGGCCTCTCCCTGTGACTGCAGTCTTATCCCTTATCGGGATTTCAGGGTTTTCAACACCCTGATACCCCTGTCCATGGGATCCGTGATCCCCGATATGCCAATGCACTTACTTTGAACTTTAGCCCCTCCTGGCTATGTTCTAGGCCCATACGACCCTTTCCCATGTGACCACTTTCATACTCTCTGTCGAAATTCGGGGTTTCACGACTTCCGCTATCACGAACCTCTGCCCTTGCAGTCTCCCGATTACCGATCTACCGATGCGTTACTTGTGCGTTATCCCTTCGGGCTAACTTCTTGGTCCATATGACCATTATAACACAAGGTCACAACCTTGTCCCTTATCGAGGTTTCGGATATTGCAATATCAAATTGCATGAACCCCGTGTCTACGGGATTCCTGATATCTCGATACCCGATGCACCTCTTCCTTGTGCCTTCACCCCTTTTCGGCTATGCCGAGGTCCATGTGACCGAATCCTATGCGACCATTGCCTTATGGCTCCCTATTGGGGTTTCAGTCCTCCTCGAGCAAGAATTTCATCATTTCAAAATTTGCAATGCCTCTTTGCATTTACCCTTGGTCAACGAATGGTTACAACTTTAACTTTTTGCGAGTTTAAAAGTTAATGAAATCAGGATTCGGGGTTTCCGGTGACAAAGGATCGATGAAACTTGAATCACGAAACCCCGACCTCCAATTTCGGGATGCGATTAAGGCTGCATTAAACATTCATTAATTAATTCTTTTAATGAAGGGTTAAGAGTTAAGTTAATTACGTCGTACTTTCGGGGTTCGCAATTTCGTAGTGCATGGACACCTTGTCCACGAAACTCGCGATATCTTGATCCACGATGCAATTTTCCACCTGTCCATTGTTGACCCTTCCATGGGCCCCATTGTCCCTTGGCCTATTGAGAAATCGTGTTTCGCGATTTCATAGTGCATGGATACTTTTTCCACGAGATCCGCGATGGCCTGATGGACGACCTTCTGTCGGGATCCTTCCCGATGGCTCCGATCACTACCACGCGTCCTTAGAACGGATGGTCTAGATCGTTTCTCGTTGTTTTGGGGTTTTCAATACTCAAGTGCATATGTCCACAGAATTCCTGATTCCTCGAATCCCGACTCCTTGGTTGGCTGACAGCTGGCCCCCACTCATCGGGGTTTCGAACTTCGCAATTTCGAAATGCAGAGATTTTGTGTCCACGAAATCCTCGATATGCCAATCCCTGACTTTCTTCGGATCTCCGACACGCATCCTAAATGGATGGATGGTCCAGGTTAAGCCTCGGACTTTGCCCAAATGCCAACCCAAAAGCAATTATCCGTGAGAGTCCCGATGGCTCAAACGCCGATGACTCTCCGATGGTTTCCACCTGTCCCAATCAGATGGATGGCTCTGATTGTATCGGGGTTTTTACTATGAAAGTTCCCGATCACTTGTCCACGTGAATTCCAATTTCCCGATGCGCCTCAGTACCGACGGCGCTCGATCTCCGCCATGTGTCTCTCTCCAACAGACGGTCCAGATCTCGTTGGGATTTCAAGACTTGTAATGTCTCAATTCTCACGACCTCAGGAATCTCGATTTCCCGAGTGCCGATATCCCGATGGCTTCACATCACTCGTCGGGATTTCCCTTCTTGTCCTCTAGGACTTAACTCCCTCGCAACTCCTTGCAGATCCAACGGTTGTCAGGTATCTGCCCGAGATCTAACGGCTCAGATCCGTTCTCCTGTGTAATAGATATCTCTCCTTGGCNTGTTATTAAAATTCACCGAGACTAAATACAGGCAAATAGTTTACTCCATTCCCGCGCCATAAAAGTCTTCTAAATTTCCTTTTTCCGACTGCTCATTGGAAGTTCCTCATTTAGGTAAGTTCGAGATGAAGTAGGCCTTTTCGAGGTCTTGCAAAACTCCTATTGCATTTTATATAGTATACTTCGTGTAGTTATTGAATCTTGCCAACTTCAAGCCCTGGATAGAAGCTTCCCCCGACATTTTCATCGATTTCAGGTGTCTATTTTACTCGAAACTTCATTGACAAGTATTGCTCAAATAAAATTAATTTATCAACTCTCTTTTTGGTGCTTAACAACTTTATCAGGTTTCTTTAAGGGTATACATTTTGTGGGAAGTGATCCTTCAAACTATCTGGTTTGCTTCTACTATTTTAAAGGGCGTTCCTTTAAATATTCAGACTAAGACTGTATTATCCATTCATGATCTAGTTAAAGGGTATTACCTAAAGCTGATGCTTGTGATATATGACATTATTTGCTTGGGTAATGTAGGGGTGCTACCTGTATATTTTTGGATACTGTATCAGTCATATTGGGTCAAACTGAATGTGTTTTGTTTGTAGTTTAAGCATGGCTGGAGTTAACACTCGGGGTTTTGGCCCTCAGGTCCAAATTTTGAACTAAGACGCTCTGATACCATATGTAACAACCAAATATTTCTAAACATAATTTATTTCCATAAGCAAATTATTTTCTGAACTGAGATGATAACTTCATAACATAACATCAATCCTTATAATAACAACTTCAGTAACTTAAACTTATCAATGAATAATGATTTCATGGAAGAATGGAATGAATACATAGTTTAACAGATTACCTGGTTCTGATGCTAATTTTTGTTGCCTTGTTGCCTTGTTGTTTCCTTCCTGCTACCTGATACACAGACCAACCAGCCACAAACAAAGAATAACTGCCCAAACCTACTGTCCTCCCTGCCAACTAGGAAAACTACCTAGCTCCAGGATATCTATGGATATCCTGGCCCCCATGCCCAAAACCTCCAGCAACTCGGTGCCTCAACTGATCAAAAGCCACAGCCAGAAACTCTCTACTCACAGCAAATCCAACAGTCCTCCCAATCCATCCTCCTCATCCTTCGTTCAAATCCCCCTCACATCCACCTCCTTTCCTCCCTTATTCCTTTCACCAACTCATGCAGTTACTTCCTCAACCACCACCGTGCATGTCCCTTATCCTTCCTTTAATGTTTTATCTTCTCGGGATTTATAGGCTATCCCTTGTTGCATACGAAACCATTTTATAACATAAATCATTGATCTCTTAAATTTATTTCTCATGTCATTAAATGTAATTTGTAGTTAAATATATAATTAATTAACCACTATTATAAC
This sequence comes from Picea mariana, assembly GCA_032191745.1. Lineage (NCBI taxonomy): Eukaryota > Viridiplantae > Streptophyta > Pinopsida > Pinales > Pinaceae > Picea > Picea mariana. Next base: position 160,186 of record JASDQU010010963.1, on the reverse strand, counting down.
CTTTGATTAATTAATAGTTTACTTAATTAATATCATTAAATCAAGCTTCGTTTAATTAACACCTTGTTAAGACAATTAATCCCCTAATTAGTTTTACTTTATAATTCTTAAACATTTATCCAACTAGGGTCGTTATAGTGGTATTGTACCGAGGTTGTGTCGTGTTATTATATGGTTGTTGTGCAGTATTATATTGTTGTTGTGAAGTGTTGTGTGGGGCCGGAACTTGATTAAACTTTTCCGCGGCTTGCCCAGTCATCATTTCAGCCTACACTCTATATGCATATGATGTCCTTTCTCACATCAACTCCATAGTTATACAATATTTGTCGTCGTGGCCTACTGACTTGAAAAAGGTGCAATACGAACTCTTCGGGACTATCTGGTATTTTTGCATCATCGGGCAGTGATATGGGTCGTGACCCAGTTTCTTACATACTTCACACCATGGTCCTCCTGTTGGAAATGAGTTTGGCATTCTTGCTGCCATATACTGTTCGAATGTTGGACATTCATTTTTATGGTGCCCTTTCGTCCTGCATGTAGCACACCAAATGACTTCTCGTTTATCCTTATTCTTATTCTGGTTGAGATGAAACATTAATTTCTTCAAATCCTCCTTTAGCTCTTCAATATCTGTGTTTGTCTATTGATATTGGTTTTCTTCCAGCTGCAGGGTTGCTTGCAGAGCCTCTACCTGCATCTGAAATTTTTGTTTTCACAATGGGTATGTTAAGTGTGGGAGCAGTGAGTTAAAAAAACAAGTGTCAATGTTGCATATTGGTCATGAGATATTTCAATTTCCCCTTCAGTCGCTTGAATCTTTGGTCAATATCCCATACGGATTCTCCTGGTTTCTGTCGGATTTATATCATCTCATTCATGTATTGATCCTCTGAGCTCGACTTCTGGAACTCATTTATCAGTAACTTTTTAATGTATGTCAATGTCCTTGTCGTCCCAGGTGCACTGTTTACGTCAAGACTCATGTACCAGTCTAGTGCGCGGTCTCTTAGTGTAATAGCTAACTGCAAAAGTTTGGTATATTCATCAATGATATGTTTTTCTTCCCAGATCTTTGCACAAATGAACAAGTGTTTCTCAAGGTCTTTTGTTGCTTCTCCTCGAAATTCTGGTAACCTGATGGTGGGATCATGTCCTGCCATTCTGAACATTGAACTACTACCTCCGCGCGGTGTAGATACTTGACTAGTGCTACCTGAACTGGATCCTCCAATTTTTTCTCCTTGTGCAGATGCACTTCCTTCTGTTAGACTTCCTCCAAACTTTGGTTGTCTGAACAGTGGTGTTCTCTTTGGTTTATTAGTCGCACATGGGTTTATGGGTTCCACACTGACATTAATATGGATAGGATGGATAACTTCTCTTATTTTTATTGGACCTCTCTTCTTCCTCTCATATGTTGTGCACAGAATTTTCTCAATCTTCTCCACAACCCAGAGATCCTCTACATATTCCTCATCACTCGCCAAGCCTTCCCTCGCGGATAGGACTCTCTTCTTGGTATTCACCTTGTATTGGTAGGGTATTTCACTACGCGTCTTTCCAGTTGTTTCCAAGATCCATCTGATCTGGTCATCATCCATCATGGTTAGGTCCAAGGGTTCCTCCTCCTTTTTGTTATCCTTTCTTCCCATTTCTTCTCTTTCTGTCAGTGCCTCCCCCCTTCCCCCATGCACATAAGGAAGTTTAATTGTTTGATTCCATTGTCATTACACCTTTTTTATATAGTAGTATATTAATAGAAGTATACAACGATTGAATGTACCTTCCTCAGGGTCCACGTAGAAACTCTTGCTCTGCTACGCTATACAACTTCGTTGTGTCGACTACAAACTCTATTATAAATCCTACCACAATACCGTCAAGCCAAAAATCTGCTGCGTGAGTGAATTTTTTGTTCACCTTCTATAACTACTCAATTTGTACTGGGGTACACTCTAACTTTCAGATCCAGTTCGTTGCATGGTTATACTTCAACCTTGGTATCCACTCCTGTAATAAATGTGGAAAATCAAACAAAAATACTTCATGCAAATCAGTAAACACGTATTTCTCAATATATTTATGGGGTGTTATTCTAGGGTTTATGTTATCTTTCTGTGAAAACTCCAGTTATTTTGTTCTTAACCAAGTTTGTATCTTTGCTTTTGTGGGATTCCACGGTCTCAACATTCCCTTCTAATGTCTCATTGCTCTTTTCTCTAATATTTTCTTGATCTGCCTCTAACAGACCTTCAACTTATCTCATCTACTCAACCCTCTTCTATTCTACCAATGACAACGAAACCATTTTTTGGTTTAACTCTTCTATTCTGTCTGAGATTATTGACCTATGGTTCATGTCTGTGCGGGTTTCCAACAAAGCCTCTAAAACTATCGCCCCCCTGGTAAACCAGAAGGCAACACATCACACAGGATGCATTGTGCAGTCTCACCTGAGATAACTTTAATGGGTGGCTGTAAGACTCAGGTGTTTATAGCCTAAGATTGAGTGTGAGATATGAGGAATGAATATTGAACCACTATTATAAACTGTAAACACAATATATTATCATTTGTGAATAAGAAGGAAATATAACAATTCATTCATTAAGCATAACCATAACTACAGAAAGATGATAAAAATATGCATGCATTCATCACATAACACATATGTTACTGTGGTTCACCCCCTCCTAGGCTACGTCCACAAAGATTTGGCTCTCATCTCTTTTATTATAGTATGTTCGCATCTACAATGCCACGCACTTTACAATTCTTCACAGTTGGGTAAGATCTATATGAGGTGGACTAGATCACACCAGGCTCCTTAGCCTATGATCTAACCCTCAATATCTACCCTTCTTCGTCTTCTCTAGCTCAATAACTTATACAAAATAACTCATACAACAAAATATCACAACTTAGCTTTCTATGACAACTCCTTATACAATAACAACTTATATCTATCGTATTTTGAACCTTACAAAAACACTACTCACAACAACCACCCCTATGATACCTAAGTATCTATATTTATACGTTTTCTGTCTCTTCAACCTTTACAGTGCATTACCAAAACCCTAACTCTATCGTCGTTAGGTCTTCTCTGCATGCACGTGTGTTGTTCTTCCTTCTATATTTCACTTTCCTCGTGCACATTTTATTTCCAAAAATCATCTTTCTTTCCACTTTGGTCTGCCTCCAATAGTGGGCAAGGGAGATAAAATGAAACTATCTGATAGTCTTGACAACTCCGAGATAAGTTCGGATCAACAAGGGGTACTGTCAGAGGAGCATTCTGATCATTGGGGAAATTAGAATATTCCTTCCAAATAGCCAAGCAGAGGATAGCATATGTGTTGTAGGTGAAGTAGCAGAAAGACAACCAACAAATACTATCATAAAGGAGGAAAGGGAGAGGACATCAAAATATTCCCCAACAGAAGAAGAGGAGCATACAGTTAATATGCTCACTCAGTGAGAGCAAGAGTTGGAGATGTTGGAGGATTGGTTGAACAATCCAGAGCCAGAAGGAGGCTGCCAAGAGAGAGTCATGCATATTGGAGCATAATTCCAGCATGAGGAGCAGTTGGAGGAAGCTAGAGTTGTACCAGCAACAGAGATGACATAAGTCAATCTGTCAGAGGAGATAGCTGAGAAAAAACTCAGTGATGAAACTAAAAAATTGAAATTTATAGGTAAGTGGAAATTCAAGGCCACAAGTGATGAAGGAAGCATGGGAGATCAAGTTGGTCTACCCATTGATAAGGAGGAAGTGCAGTAGGGGAGTCTGCATGAAGGAGAAGCCAGTCGATAGAGCATCTAGAAGAGGTGATTGAGGAGATCAAAGAGTCGATGTTGAAGTCAACAGAAGAAGTTGTCAGCAGGAGGAGGCTTAACAGAGGAGAACCTGCAGTAGCAGCAGGGAAGCAACAAAAACAACATCATAGAAGAGGAGCAGGAGGAAAACTCCAAAGAGAAGTTTGGGATCCATGAGGAGTTCAACAGTGGAGCAAAGGATCTCATGATTTTACCAGTAGTGGAGTATGATGTAGGAACATCCTTTCCACCTTAGCAATGTGCCAGCATTCCAACACATCAAAGTGCATTCAATAAAGGGAGAGGCGCAACCCTCCCATTTTTAAATTTTAAATGTAATTTAAATGCAATTAAATGTTGTAAGCCTTGAGCAGAGCCGAGTCATGCCTTTGTATAGGCGGTAGTTAGAGTCTCCTTTAATGGCTAGTTATAGGCTGATCTAGATCTGATTCAGACTAGATTTTCATTTATTGTAATCTGCCTCAATAGATAGGGATTGTAATGGTGATGGGATGTCACTAAGGTAGTTTGGAGGGAAGACTCGATGGGTCCCCTCTTGTATAAATATTTATATTGTATGCCCAAAAAAGGTTCTGGCTACTAAAAGTTGATATAAAATCATTGTAAGACCAGGAGAGAAGATCCGAGACTCTATTGTAGTCCGAGCTTTCACATTTTGTAACAAAACATTTAGATATTAATACAAAAGAGAAGATTTCACTGTTTATGAGTTTTTGTGGGGGTGAATGTTTGTTTTGTGTTGTCAATGTGTTTTTAAATGATGTATATGTATGAATAGGTTTCATCTACAGTAGGAAGATAGACTTCCCTATATTTGTGTGTTTTTTGAATAGTTATGGTTTCTTTAGGCTAGTACAAGGAGTGCACGACAGAGTATTGGAAACTATGTAGATAACAAAAGGACTGCGTATCTGAATTATGCTTCGAATTCAGGAGAGAACTTGGCAGGTGGGAACACTAAAAAATTTATAGGCTCAGAGGGGAGCCTCGAGGTTACTGAAAACCTTGGAGGGGAAATTATGCAGAACAGGCACAAAAGACAAAATTGTTGAATATTATGTAAAGCTATGCCAGATAGGCGTTGAGCAGGTGCAAGTGTTCATAAGAGAACTATGTTTCAAGTTTAGAGAGAAGGGTGCCAAGGAGAAGACACCAAAGAGTTTTTAAACACTCTGTAAGCTCAACAAGGATTTCTTTGATCAAGTGCAAGGAGTGCACAAATCCAATACTTATCTGAAGTATTGGTGAGGTTTAGTAAAACTAGAGTTACTGAACACTCTGAGGGAGAGCTCTGTAAGTGTGCATTGAGTGGATGCAAGAGATGCATCAGTGAGCCTGAAGAGTTCAAGACTCAAGAAAAGACCTGTGCAAAGTGTGCACTAGGTCGTTACTTAGACAAGTGTTGAGGAGTTCTGAAGGTTTCAAGCAAGTGAAAGGAGTGTGCGTAGGAGTGAACTGGTTTCAAGTTTGAAATCTCAGGAGGAATAGAATTGAGTTGCCAGGAGGGCACTAGAAAGTAATTTGAGGGAGCATAAGGGTTGATTCCCCTAGATAAATTGCAAGGCTCAGGAAAGGTGGTGCAAGTTTGCACTGTGAAAGCACAAGTGTGCACCAGAGTCGAGGTCAAATTACACTGGCAGAAGCTCAGGATGGATAATGCAAGGTGTGTGCTGACAAAATTATTCCAAGTCTCAAAGATGAGTAGGTGGAGTGTAGTCAAGACCCAAAGAATTCAGGTCGACAGGAGTAGGCTCAAGGGTCGCAACCTTTGACTGTTACAAATTTTCTCAATTCGAGAGAAAGAAGAAGATCAAGAGGAGGAGAGACAACAACTGTTGGATTGAGTTGCAAAAAGAGATCTGGATCGTGGAATCCTACATCTATTACACATAAAAAATACTCACATTGATAGTGTCGTAAGTGTCATCATTACAAAGGTCGCAAGTGTCGCATTTTGCTCACAAGGTCGCAAGTGTCGCATGTTTCTCACAACTGTCGCAAGTGTCAGGGAAGCATACTGCCATGATGCCTATGTCGTGCCTATAACGACATGAGAAGGACACTTAAAACACCTCAAACATTTGATTTGGAAGAGGAGAAATGAGTCAGCAGGCTCATGAACCTTTTTCCATCTGAAAACACTAAAAAAACTAAGTTTTTGAAGGAGAGCGCTCGCCTATACCTCTTCTGGGAGCGCTGGCGCTCCCCCTTACACTGTTTGGGAGCGTTATAAAGCTCCTTTGGCCCTTTTGAGGGAGCGTTGGTGTCTTTAGGAGTGTTGTCACCCCCCTTAAGCCTACTGGGGAGTCCTATAGCGCTCTGATGGCCCTTTTGAGGGAGTGCTACCTATTCTGGGTAGTAGTTAAGTTGTTGAGATGAATGGGGGAAGGATCTTTTCATTCTTAGAAGGCAGTTGAGCTTGAATCCCTAGTCCAACCATGATCTTAGGCAAGATCCTCAACTGAAGGAGGAAAATCCTCACCTTCCCCATGGATATCTCAAGTTGTTGAGCCTCTCCAAGGCTATATAAGCAAGCTTTCTAATGGTGAAAGGGGACTAGAAAAGGCAGAATCACACCAAACTTATGATCTTATAAGTGGTGCTGGAACAGGGAAGAATTGCAAGAATGAAACCTATGATATCATAGGAAACACACGGTGAACTGGAGAAGAGTAATTAGTGAAGTTGTTGTCATCCGGATCGTGGATTTTTTGAGAAAGGGTTAGACAAAGGGGACTTGACGAAGCTATCGCATTTGCATCTACGACTGTAAGTTACTTCTGTCATTGTTCTCATCAATATGACACGCTTGGCCTATTTATTTATAGTTTGTGTTTGATCTTACATGAACTTGTCGTTGATAGATAGATCTATTTTCAAGCTAACATCAATAGAGTAGGAAGTGTTCGTACTATTGTTTGTCTATAGGACTCATCGAGGAGCGAAAGATCGGAGCTCAAATCGGAGCGTGCAGGGACAAACGTCGGTAAAAGGTACTTCTTTTCTCCTTCCTCCTCATGCATTAGTTTGTATAGATCTAAAAGGAAGTCAGTGTCCATGCTAAGAATCTTCTATCTTAAGAGTTAAGAGTCTAGCTCTCAAGAGGAGGTCTACCTGTCCGGAGGGAGATTTTCCTTCAACAAAAACTGGCGACTCCACTGGGGAGCAACGAAAACTTTCTTAGTTTAGTTTTTCCTCATAGGCATTGTCTTACCCTTTGTGTTCTTATACCTTGTTCACCCCTTCATATTTGATTGCATTTGCTGATTGACTCTTTACCCCATCACACTCAGCTTGATTGCAAAAATTCCATTGAAATTTTGGGGTTTTTGGACTTTTTGTGAGTTTTTTGAGCCTGGCGCCCCCCTGCCCATGTTAGAAGAGCGAAAAAACTCCCTGAAAGTGTTAGACAAATATTTATAATTCTTTGGTGGCCCTTATACAAGAGAGCCAACCCTTTTTGCCCAAAATCTCCTCAAAAATTGAACTTTTTGGAGGTCCAGACCCTGTTTCTTCACTTGCTGAGCTGCTTTGTGATTCAATGAGTCTTCCTTTGACCTTTGACATGCTTCCTCCTGAGATGTGAACACCTTATTGTTCAGATTTTATTCCCTTCTCTCTTATTTTTTGAGTTTTTGCTATTGAGAGCTTGAAATCAACCCGTTGTTTTTTCTCTCCTATCCGACTGAGCGGGAACTCTAGTGAGGACATTAGAAGTCTGTGACTCTTATCATTTGGTTCTTTGAGGTCATCTAATCCAATTTATTTCTCCTTCCTTTTACGTTTTTTATTTTCTTTCTCTTGTTTGATTGCAAAAGGGTGTGTTGTTTGTGCGAAATCTGCGTTTTCTTGTCTGAATCTCCTTGATCTGAAAGGGTAGTTGGTAGGACAAGTTTTTCATTGAATTGATCATCATTCGCATGAAAACGACAAAAGTACATCTTAATGATTAGTTTGCATATTAGTTTGCATTTNGTAGCATCATATTGGATTTGATTGAGAACAAAATTGATTGAGGGCATTCCTTATCAAGTGTTTGATAGTGAAAACGACTCTTCCTCTTTCCCTTAAATAGGTATTCATTGAAAAGAAACGATTGCTTATCATACTTCATGCATATTTTTGGGAATTGAGTCATCATTCCATCATTTTCACTTTCGTACACCCTTTGAGTAAACAACAACCATTAAAATCAACGCTTAACTAAAATTTATCAGAATTTTTACATCTTTGTTAGCAAACCTACATTAGTTTAAGGTGTACGGCTATGGAATAGGTTGAAAGGATAGCTTTCCAAAGATATCTAACAAACTTAGTATCTTGCGGTAGGGAGATTCAAATCCAATTGTCGTATTGGCTTGCTAGGATCCCCCTCTCACACAGGGGTTACGCACGAGGTCGCATTCGGGTGAGTTACAAAGATTATCCCTCCATGGCCCAACTGTTTGTAGTGGTCGGATCATATATTGGGGGTCACTGGAAGGTATACCCACAATTATGTGTGGGCGATTTTCAAGCTGATTTCGGACTGGTTATCCTGTCCATACATTCCAACTGGACTATCGACTGTACCTTCCCATGGGCTGACTATGAGTTGGTGACCTTAGTAGCCACAATATTTAGGGTCTCACACAAGGTGATGGTGAAGGGAAGTCTCACTGTACCTGGAACAGACGTTGGTCAAACTCACTCGGGCTCCTTGGAGGGCAAATCCACAATTACTGTGTGGAATCTTGCACCCAAGCATAAGTCCGTTAAGTAGGTCGCCAACGTAACTGATCCACCCGCTCTATCCCCGCCCCTTCCTATTTTTATCTCACGATGTTGGATTTCATCACCAACTAGTGGTTTCATCATAGGAAGGTTTGTTTGATTGTTTGCTTCTCAGATTCTTAGCGTGTGTTGTTTTTTTTACTTAGTGGACCTTAGGTTGAGTCAGTGTTAATGGCATCAAATCATGGGAGTAACAATGGAGGAACCCCTTCTCCTAGGAAACCTTATACTTTTCCTTCATTTGGAAACTTTGGTCCTCCATATGTTGCCACACTGAGTCTTCCAGGACTCACTATTGGATTACGAGTTTGGATGTTCCCCACTTCATTGATCCCGAATCCTCCCAATGTTTTAGTTGCACCTAATACTTTGGATGTCAATACACCACCCACACATCAACCTCATGTCGACTTTTACATCTTTGTTAGAAAACCTACATTAGTTTAAGGTGTAGGGATTTGGAATAGGTTGAAAGGATAACTTTCCAAATCTATCAAACAAACTCAGTATCTTGCAGTAGGGAGAGTCAAATCCAATTGTCGTATTGGCTTGCTGGGATCCCCCTCTCACACAGGGGTTATGCACGAGGTCACATTCAGGTGAGTTACGGAGATTATCCATCTGTGGCCCAATTGTTTGTAGTGGTTGGATCGTATATTAGGGGTCACTGGAATTTATACCCACGATTATGTGTGGGAGCTTTTCAAGTTGATTTCGAACTGGTTATCCTGCCCATACGTTCCAACTGGACTATTGACTGTACCTTCCCAGGGGATGACTATGAGTTGGTGACCTTAGTAGCCACAATCTTTAGGGTCTCACACAAGGTGACGGTGAAGGGAAGTCCCACTGTACCTGGAACAGACGTTAGTCAAACTCACTCGGGCTCCTTAGAGGGTAAATCCACAATTACTGTGTGGAAGCTTGCACCAAGGTGCAAGTCCATTAAGTAGGTCGCCAACGTAACTGATCCACCCATTGTATCCCTGCCCCTTCCTATTTTGATCTCGCGATGTTGGATTTCATCACCAACTAGTGGTTTCATCATAGGAAGCTTTGTTTGATTGTTTGCTTCTCAGATTCTTAGCGTGTGTTGTTTGTTTTACTTAGTGGACCTTAGGTAGAGTCAGTGTTAATGGAATCAAATCCTGGGAGTACCAATGGAGGAACCCCTTCTCCTGGGGAACCTTACACTTTTCCTTCGTTTGGAAACTTT
>JASDQU010010963.1:140038-150251 GCA_032191745.1 Picea mariana | reverse complement strand
TGTAAAGGTAATCATAACTCTCACCTTTGTCCTCTCATGGACGAGGCTTCTTCTCTTTTGGAAAAACTTCAACTTCCAAAAGGTTATTGTAAGCTTTACTCTGACCCATCGTTGGTTGATGGACTGGTCAATCTGGTTCTGTCTCCAGTCAGTCTGGTTGATCAGGTGGTCAATCTAGTTTCCTCCTCGATTGAACCACGGACCCAAGTAGATGATCCAATTCCGTCATCGATCACCCCCGCTCTTCATCAAAAGAGTGACACCAAAGTGGTCAATCTCTTTTCATCCTTGGTCGATCCCACTCTCCCATTAGAGAGTGACACCAAAGCGGTCGATCTGTTTCCACTCGTCGACCCCATTATTCCCTTGGAAAATGAAATTCAAGTGGTCGATCTAGTTTCGCCATTGGTCGATCCCATTCCTCCATTGTGGAATATCAAAGTGACTAACCTAGTCCCTTCCTCGGTCAATCCCACTCTTCCTTTGAAGAGTGCCAAAGTGGTCGATCCAGTTTCGCCATCGGTCGATCCCATTCCTCCATTGCGGAATGTCAAAGTTACTAATCCAGTCCCTTCCTCGGTCAGTCCCACTCTTCCTTTGAAGAGTTCCAAAGTGGTCTATCCAAGTCCACCATTGGTTGATTCGATCCAATCCTCGGTCGATCCTACTCTCCTTCTAGAGAGAAAACCCGATACTGCCCATGTTTTTCTCGTTAATATAGACTCTACTATATCGGGGGGAATTCCTTATTCTTCTGCGAAACCCCCTCCAAGTAATGAGGCCATCATTTTTTATTGGGGTGCGCTAACTAGACCTAGTCTTCCCTCCCACATTCCTTTCCATATTACAGTGCAGGTTCGTGGTCGGGACGTTCCTCAAATGTTGATAGATGAAGGTGCGTCTGTTAGTATTTTGTCTTATATTTCTTGGTACCCTTTGGGTTGTCCGCAACTTGCACCGATTACACAGAATCTGTTAGCTTTTAATAGAAGAACTAGTCAACCTTTAGGGATCCTTCCTCAATTTCTTGTAACTTTGGGAGGGAAAACTGTCTTTATTGATGTCATGGTAGTCCGAGACCCCCTGGATTTCTCTTTACTCCTTGGGTGGGATTATGTCTATGCCATGAAAGCTATTGTATCCACTCTTTTCTGTGTGATATCTTTCCCTCACAATGGAAGAATTGTGACTATTGATCAACTTTCATTCATCGGCCCCGACTGGGCTACGTCCCTAAGTGGTTCCTATATGCAGATAGTATCGCCCCCGCCACATGTCAATTATGTGGTGTTGTATCCTATGACCTCAACTTCCGACGATTTGGATCTGGTAGTTGACATGGTGATCTCTTCAGTAGGGTTATTGGAACCTTATCTCCTTACCCCTGTCACGACCCTTGACATGTGTTCCTTCTCAAGTGATTATATTCCATCCAGCGAATATCTCTTGGAAGCCATGACCGAGTTTTGTCCCTTGACATGGTATGCTTCTAGAGCGTTATCCTCTTGGAAGCCATGATAAAAGAAGCAACCACGAGCATAGTTTCTCTTCTCTGTGGAAAGCTCGTTAAAAAATGAAACAGAGGTCCTGAGCATAGTTCTTTTCCTGTGTCAAGGTCATTAAAAAATGAAACAGTCGTCTCTCTTGAACCTTTTTCTCATCCACCCTTCTCCTTTTTCTCCTCTGCTAGGGAAATTGGTGACAACCTTAGAGCTGGTGAATGAATCGAATCTTGGAGGGCATGTCTCCATCCTTTGTTGATCATCCTGGAGTTAAGCCACTAGCTTTCAAGCTGGGGGCATACTGAGCTTAGTCTTTGTTCTTTCTCGTGCTCATAAATACATGAGAACGCATCTGGGTAGACTTTTATCTCTTTTTCAGACCTGTATGGATACACGAAAAAGGAACCCCCTGGAGTCTCCTTTAAGCTCTTTTCAAACTCTCTAAACATGAAAAGATTGTCGAGTGATCTTGCTTTCTTTCCCACTTGTTAAATGGTTTGAAAGGGCGTTTTTGGAGAGATAATTTATCTCTTTTTCAGCCTCGCGAGACTAACATTATGAAAAAGGACAACATTAGAGTCATCTTTAAGTTCTTTTTAGACTCTCTAAAGATGAAAAGATTACCGAGCGATCTTGTTCTCTTCACGCTCGTTATAGTATTTGAAGAAAATGTCTGTTGAGAGATAGTTTATCTCTTTTTCGGTCTCGTCAGACTACTTTACGAAAAAGGAACTGAGAGAGTTCTCTTTTAAGTGTTTTTCCAGACTCTATAATCATGAAAAACCTTCGAGTTTTCTATCTTTGGACTCACTAAACAAAACATCGATAGGACCATATGGGATCGAACCCTTACTTCTTCCAGTTCAAAGGAAGGGGAAATTACCGAAGGTGAGTTTTATCGAGCATGTGTTATCCTCTTCGAGCTCATTAAATCAAAAAGAGGTACTCGTTTATTTGGATGGGGGAAAATTTGAAAGAAGCAAGCCAAGTAGTTTTGTGAGAACATTACCAAGTAACTCTTAGAGTCACCCTTGAACATGGCACTTTGTCTTTTGCACGCATTATAATCTGCTGAACCTATGCATTGAGCCAATCCTTTGAGTTTCTTTCACTCCTCTGGGTCACCTAACGTAAGTCGCAGCATCCACTGCATCATCAAGTTTTGGTCCATGTCATGTTTCTGATGTTGTGCTTCAGTGTTCAAGGGAAGTATTCGCCTCGAGAGTCAGCCATCACAAATATCTTGTCTCAATACCCATGTCAGTCCATGTTCATTTGATCTACCAATTACATCTTATGTCCATTTCATGTTGTTGATGGGGGATACATTAAGGCCCTCCTTCGACGAGCCTATTCTTGTCGACTTCAACACATTATCCAGGAATTATACTTAGAAACCAGTCAGTACTTTGGGACCTACATGCCTCAATGGCAGGCCTCCTCACGTTCAACAGTAAGTTTACATCATTGACATCTGATTGGATGATCCCACGCATGTTTGACTCCAGCTCATCCATTCACATTCATTGGAATGTACTAGAGTACCTTGGGAATCATTGACATTAATGGTGATCTCCCTCGCACTTGTTAACGATTTACATCATTGGCCGGTGATCAAGTGGTTTCTGCCATGTTTGACGTCAGGACATCTATTCACATGGTTGGATTCGTACTACATCGGGATCAGTAAGAAGACCCTAGGTTGAGTGATCACTTTGATATGTACTTTGCCCAGGTTGCGATGGAGTTTATTTTGAACAATGACACATATACTGTTACATAGATCCACTTTGTATTGGTCGTGGTTATGTCTTGTCATCTTGTAGATCCATTGTGTATTCTTCGTGGCTACGATCAGTTCATGTCATGGGAGTATAGATCCAAAATGTATTTTCAGTGGCTATACCTTTTTATCAATACAATTATGAATCCGCAGTGTATTTTATGGCGGCCATATTTTACAAGTCTTGATCACCCAAGCATAGGTATGCCTACCTTGGGTTTGAAACATGTCATAATATTTGTTGGATGTTTGTGTGCAGCTTCTGTTAGGTTCTCTATGTCTATACCCTTGCTTGAAAGTCTACAAAGAATTTCACTTATCAGTTCTTGTCTTCTAACTTCATACTTTAGGGGTTAATCTGTTACACATAAAAAATACTCACATTGATAGTGTCGCAAGTGTTGTCATTACAAAGGTCGCAAGTGTCGCATTTTGCTCACAAGGTCACAAGTGTTGCATGTTGCTCACAAGTGTCACAAGTGTCAGGGAAGCATACTACCATGATGCCTATGTCATGCCTATAACGACATGAGAAGGACACTTAAAACACCTCAAACATTTGATTTGGAAGAGGAGAAATGAGTCAGTAGGCTCATGAACCTTTTGCCATCTAAAAACACTCAAAAAACTAAGTTTTTGAAGGAGAGCGCTCCCCTATTCCTCTTATGGGAGCATTGGCGCTCCCCCTTACACTATCTCGGAGCGTTATAAAGCTCCTTTGGCCCTTTTGAGGGAGTGCTGGTGTCTTTAGGAGCACTGGCGCCCCCCTTAAGCCTACTGGGGAGTGCTACAATGCTCTGATGGCCCTTTTGAGGGAGCGCTGCCTATTCTGGGCAGTAGTTAAGTTGTTGAGATGAATGGGGGAAGGATCTTTTCATTCTTAGAAGGTAGTTGAGCTTGAATCCCTAGTCAAGCCATGATCTTAGGGTAGATCCTCAACTGAAGGAGGAAAATCCTCACCTTCCCCATGGATATATCAAGTTGTTGCGCCTCTCCAAGGCTATATAAGCAAGCTTTCTAATGGTTAAAGGGGACTGGAAAAGGGAGAATCACACCAAACTTATGATCTTATAAGTGGTGCTGGAACAGGGAAGAATTGCAAGCATGAAACCTATGATATCATAGGAAACACATGGTGAACTGGAGGAGAGTGATCAAAGAAGTTGTTGTCATCCGGATCGTGGATCTTTTGAGAAAGGGTTAGACAAAGGGGACTTGATGAAGCTGTCACATTCGCATCTACGACTGTAAGTTACTTCTGTCATTGTTCTCATCAATATGACACGCTTGGCCTATTTCTTTCTAGCTTGTGTTTGATCTTACATGAACTTGTCGCTGATAGATAGATCTATTTTCAAGCTAACATCAATAGAGTAGGAATTGGTCGTACTATTGTTTGTCTATAGGACTCATCGAGGAATGAAAGATCGGAGCTCAACTCGGAGCGTGCATGGACAAATGTCGGTAAAAGGTACTTCTTTTCTCCTTCCTCCTCATGCATTAGTTTGTATAGATCTGAAAGGAAGTCATTTCCCACGTTAAGTGTCTTCTGTCTTAAGAGTTAAGAGTATAACTCTCAAGAGGAGGTCTACCTGTCCGCAGGGAGATTTTCCTTCAACAACGTCCAAACATCAAAAGGAACGCCCCGAGGAGGATAACATATCCTAGTCGTCATATCTGAGCACGACGGACCAAAAGTCATTAGATCCAAGCAAGTACACGAGCTTAATGTCTTTAAGTGCACAAGAGAGTGAACTCACCAAAATTCGTTGAATCTCTGAAGCTCGGAGCTCATCCTAGTCATCGATGCTGGGAGGGGTAAGTTTCAGCAGATCTAAAACTCCGGTGAAATAATACTGTGGGAGTTTTCAATTGAGGGGTGTTCAAAAACTCCCGAGGCCTAAAGTTGCGGAGAATATGCTGGTCGTTCATCGTTAGGAGGTATGTGGCATTAGATACAGAGGTCTGGAAGGTAAGTACTCCATAAGAAAGCAGGTGAAAAATTGGAGAACTCCCAAAGATCTGAGAGCCAAAGAAGATCTAAGTCATCCAATCCAAAGGGACATGTGTCATCATATCTTGCACTCTGAAGTAGGAGCACATCAGAGGATTCGAAGTGTGAAGGTGTGAGGACTCTCAAAGTTCAAAGTCACGAAGTCATCCCAACCATCCATCGAAATTGGAAAAGTGTCAACAAATCCTTCGTTTCATATGATAACCACTTCAGATAAAGTTGGGTCGCGTGTATTGGGAAGTCTCGAAGGGCGAAGCATCGGAGTTCATTATGATCGTAGAATAAAGGAGGACGTGTGTCACTAGATAAACCACTTCAGAGGTTTTATCCTTTGTAGAATTTGCAAGCAGAGAATCGAATGAAGCCAAATTATATCTGAGCCATTGGAGGCTGAGGACATGTGGTGTCAGATTGTGAACTTCAAATATTTGCCACTCTGGAGGTTTTGGGGAGTAGTGGTCTGGAATTCGCCGAAGCACCTTTCGAGGTTAGCCATAGGTCACATCCCAAGTTCATATGAAGAAAGGGGCTTGTGTAAACTAATTTAGGGTCTAGAAGAGGCCCAAAGAGTCGATTTGACTCAAACACTTAAACGATCCTAGACCGAGAGGTCGCGAAACCCCGAGGAGAGAATGGTGGCAGCTTATCTCTAAGAAGAGATGTGACAACTACTCGCATTTGCAAGAAGATGATTAAAATGAGGCTCTGAAGACATTTTTTACAATAAACAGGAATTCCAAAATCCCTAGACATCCAAAAACCTAACCCTAGGAGATGAAGTTCCAAAATTCATGTGGGCCCCGTTTGGGTAAGTTAGTACATTAACTTCTCGGAGTCGTAACTTTTGCATACAATCTCCGTTTTAGGCGCATGATAACCCGTTTGAAAGGTATAATTGAGGAGATTCATTTTGGGGGATCAATAATGTATTTGAATATGATTGATAAGCTCAATCCTGAAAAAACTTTATTTAGGCCCTCAAAATGGCCCTGAAAGTTGAAACTGCGAAAAATAGTAAATTGCCAAAATTGCAAGAAATTTTTTTTGAGTCAGTTGGAAAAGGTACATGGCCACTGATATCCACCTGGATCAATACTCCCTCCTTAGGAAGCAATGGTCTCCATTGCGTTGAGTGCCTGGGGGAGAGGGAAAAGCATTTTCTGAATCTACATCTTCGTGCACTGCTCAGTTTGTGGAAGTCTGTCATGAACCTATTGAGACTGAGGTTGTTCAATAAGTTGAACTACACGAGAGGACGATGTGAAAATGAATATTTGTGCTTTTCTCTAACCTTGTCGACCTGCTTCTGTTGGATGGAAGGTGCTTGGGGAGAGGCTGTAGTGGTTGCAGTGTCCTTTTGTTCCCCTTTTGAATAGATTGTGAAGAAGATGAATTTTGCAGTATGTGATACTACCTTGCGACACTTTTTAGGTGGAACAATAGTCAAAACTACCTCTGGTATTCTATAGAGATGACCCCCCAAAGTAATAATGACACTACAGGGTCGAGACTCATAAATAACATGGGGCTTCGACATATATGGCTGGCCCAAGAGAACATAACATACATCCACTAGGGAAACATCACATAATACCTCATCCTTGAAGGGTTGGATGTCATATGACAATTGATATTGTTGGTTGACATGAAGATCTCGTCCTTGGAGAATCCATCTGATGTTGTATGGCTATGAGTGTGGTGTTTTCAACAATCCAAATTGTTTGACGACCTCTGCTGAGATGAGGTTCTTTAGGCTTCCACTATCAACAATAAAATGCAGTGGGGTCCCCTTCACCCACATCTATGAATGAAAAAAGGATCTCCCCCTCTTCACGATCTGTTGGTTCTTCTGGTTGAATTGCTGCGATTGCGACAATAACAGTGGGGTCTGCTTCGATGATCTGTCTTTTACCAATATTTTCATAATCAGATTCTGAATCAAGGTTTGGCTCCTTGTATTTGATCTCGGCCACCAATGATTGTTTTGAGAGACATTCATTGGTGTTGTGCCAGGGGCTTTTGTGGAAATCACACCATTTTCCGGTGTCCTTCTTCGTCTTCTCGTGACCCTTCTTTTCCTGTGGCTTAGAATGGTTTTCAGGAAGCTATTTGTTAGGGCCATATTTATCATACTTTGGTTGTTGCAGATTTGTAGACCCAAACTCCCATTTGTTCTAGTGCTTAAATTTTTTCTCGATTTTAACAACATATCGATAAGTAGCACCGAGTGATGAGATGTCCAGAAAATCCATTTCAGTTTGGGTGTATCTGTCTAGAGCCCCATGGTATTTCAGAACCAATTGTCATTTAGAGTCTTTGATACCCAGCTTGGTACACAAGGTATGGAATATATTGGTGAACTCTGGAACTCCTTGGTCACTCTCTTGCCACAGTGTGGTCCATCTCATGTACTAGTCCTCATAGTTTCCAACAGGGTAGTACTATTCCTTTATCGCATCCACAAAAAAATCCCAAGTGGGTTCAGCCCCATATATTCTAGAATCCTCTATGAAACTTTGATCCCATTAAGTTTTCCACCAATGTTTTACATGGGGGAGAGCATTAAGGAGCGCGAAGATGATATTTTCTCTATCAAAAAAATTGTGGATAGAGAAATAACCTTCTAACAGATTTAATCATTTATCTAGGGCATCTGCATCTATCTGATCTTCAAATATAGGAATATCAAAATTGACCTGTACTTTAAAAGGCAAGGTGCCTCCAAAGTGGCTACTTGATGAAGATGATCCTAATGCTATCGACAGGCATTGAAGGATGTGGGAAAAATTCTCCATCATTTCATCCCTCTTTCGCGTGAGAGCTCGCTCAAGTAATAGATTGATAGAATCCTCTGCTCTGTCGTTTTTATTTTCTTCCATTGAGGGTTTCTCAGGTGTGCGAGAGTGGTTTTCCTCAAGAGAGACAAGATTGAGACCCAACTTTCTATACTCAAACCTCTTCCAGGACATACACTGAAAAACGATCAAGAGAAGCCTACTCTGATACCACTGATCCAGATTATTGTCAGCACGATATGAGAGAGAAGATATAATAAAGAAATGCATAGAGATATCGCAGATATCCAAAAATATAACATAAATGTATCATAGATGAAACCATAAACAAATATATACAGTAATACATAATTTTTATTAATGAAATAAATGTAAATAGATTGTAAAAATACAGAGCGAAAGACTCGCTAGAATGGTGGCAACTTATCTCTGAGAAGAGATGTGATGGTTACTCGCATTCGCAAGAATATGATTACAATGAGGATCTGAAGGCATTTTTTAAAATAAATGGGAATGCCAAAAACCTTAGACATCCAAAAACCTAACCCTAGGAGATGAAGCGCCAAAAGTCATGTGGGCCCCGTTTGGGTAAGTTAGTACATCAACTTCCCAGGGTAGCAACCTTTGCATATGATCTCCATTTTAGGCGCATGATAGCCCGTTGGAAAGGTATCATCGAGGAGATTCATTTTAGGGGCTCAATTATGCCTTCGGCTATCATTGAGAATATCTATCCCAAAAAACCTTCATTTAGGCCCTCAAAATGGCCCTGGAAGTTAAAATTGCTAAAAATAGTAAATTGCCAAAATTGCCAGAAAATTGTTTTGAGCCAGTTGGAAAAGGTGAGTGGCCATCGATATCCACCTAGATCAATCATCCATCCTTAGGAAGCAATTGTATCCATTGCGTTGAGTGCCCCGGGGAGAGGGAAAAGCATTTGCTGAATCCACATCTTGGTAAGCTGCTTCCCTTGCTGGAGACGTCGCACTGCTTAGTTTGTGGAAGTCTGTCACGAACCTGTTGAGGCTGAGGTTGTTCAATAAGTTGAACTACACAAGAGGACGGTGTGAAGAAGGAATATTTCTACTTTGCTGTAACCTTGTCAACCTGCTTCTGTTGGAATGAAGGTGCTTAGGGAAAGGCTGTAGTGGTTGCAGTGTCCTTTTGTTCCCATTTTGAACAATTTGTGAAGAAGCTAAATTTTGCAGTATGAGATACTACCTTGCGACACTGTTTAGGTGGAACAATAGTTAGAAATACCTATGTTATTCTATAGAGATGACCTTCCAAAGTAATAATGACACTACGAGGTCGAGACTCATAAATAACATGGTGCTTCCACATATATGGCTGGCCCAGGAGAACATCACAGACATCCAGTGGGGAAACATCACATAATACCTCATCCTTGAAGGGTTGGATGTCGTATGACAATCGACATTGTTGGCTAACACAGAGATCTTGTCCTTGGAGAAGCCACCCGATGTTGTATGGTTGTGGGTGTGGTGTTTTCGACAATCCCAATTGTTTGGCGACCTCTATTGAGATGAGGTTCTTCTGGATTCCGCTATCAACAATAAAAAGCAGTGGGGTCCCCTTCACCCACATATATGAATGAAAAATATGCTCCCCCTCTTTAGGATCTGTTGGTTCTTCTGGTTGAATTGCTGTGGTCATGAAAATAGCAGTGGGGTCTTCATCGATGATCTGTCTTTTACCAATATTTTCATAATCAGATTTTGAATCAGGGTTTGGCTCCTTGTCTTTGATCTCAACCACCAATGACTGTTTTTAGCGACATTCATCGATGTTGTGCCAGGGGCTTTTGTGGAAATCACACCATTTTCTAGTGTCATTCTTCATCTTCTCGTGACCCTTCCTTTCCTGTGGCTTAGACTGGTTTTCAGGAAGCTGTTTGTTAGGGTCGTCTTTATCATACTTTGGTTGTTGCAGATTTGCAAACCCAAACTCCTGTTTGTTCTGGTGCTTAAATTTCTGCTTGATTTTAACAGCATATCGATAAGCAACACCAAGTGATGAGATGTCTAGAAAATCCATTTTAGTTTGGATGTATCTGTGTAGAGCCCCACGGTATTTCAGAACCAAATTTCGTTCAAAG
>JASDQU010010963.1:122305-139938 GCA_032191745.1 Picea mariana | reverse complement strand
GGTCCTCATAGTTGCCAACAGGGTAGTACTGTTCCTTTACCGCATCCACAAAAAAATCCCAAGTGGGCTTGGCCCCATATATTCCAGAATCCTCTATGGAACTTTGCTCCTAGTAAGTTTCCCACCAATGTTTTACATGGGGGAGAACCTTAAGGAGCGTGAAGATGATCTTTTCTCTGTCAGAAAAATTGTGGATAGAGAAATAACCTTCTAACATATTTAACCATTTATCTAAGGCATCCGCATCTATCCGACCTTCAAATATAGGAATATCAAAATTGACCTATAAGTTAAAAGGTGAGGTGCCTCCAAAGTGGTCTCTTGATGAATATGCACATGATGCTATTGGCAGGCATTGAAGGATGTGGGAAAAATTCTCCATCATTTCGTCCCTCTATCGCGTGAGAGCTTGCTCAAGCAACAGATTGATAGAATCGTCCGCTCTATCGTTTTTATTTTCTTCTGCCATTAAGGGTTTCTTGGGTGTGTGAGAGAGTTTTTCCTCAAGAGAGACAAGCTCAAGACCCAAATTTATATACTCGGACCTCGTCGGGGACATGCACTGAAAAACAATCAAGATTAGCCTGCTCTGATACCACTGGTCCAGATTATTTTCGGCACGAAATGAGAGCGAAGATATAATAAAGAAATGCACAGATATATCACAGATATCCAATAATATAATATAAATGTATGAGATATGCAACCATAAACAAAGATATACAATAATACACAATTTCTATTAATGAAATAAATGTACAGAGATTGTAAAAATACAGAGTGAAAGACTCGGTAGAATGGTGGCAACTTATCTCTGAGAAGAGATGTGACGACTTCTCGCATTCACAAGAAGATGATTACAATGAGGCTTTGAAGGCCTTTTTGACAATAAACATGAATTCCAAAATCCCTATACATCCAAAAACCTAACCCTAGGATATGAAGCACCAAAAGTCATGTGGGCCCCGTTTGGGTAAGTTAGTACATCAACTTCCCGAAGTCGTAACTTTTGCATACGATCTCCGTTTTAGGCGCATGATAGCCCATTGGAAAGGAATCATCAAGGAGATTCATTTTGGGGGATAAATTATGCCTTCATATATCATTGAGAAGCTCAATCCTGAAAAGCCTTCATTTAGGCCCTCAAAATGTACACCAAAGTTAAAACTCCTAAAATTAGTAAATTGCCAAAATTGCCAGAAAATTGTTTTGAGCCTGTTGGAAAAGGTGGGTGGCCATCGATATCCATCTGGATCAATTGTCCCTCCTTAGGAAGCAATTGTCTCCATTGCATTGATTTCCCAGGGGAGAGGGAAAAGCATTTGTTGAATCTGCATCTTGGTGCTCTGCTTGCCTTGTTGGAGATGTCACGCTGCTCAGTTTGTAGAAGTCTGTCATGAACCTGTTGAGGCTGAGGCTGTTCAACAAGTTGAACTACACGAGAGGATGGTGTGCAGAAGGAATCTTTGTGCTTTGCTGCAACCTTTTCGAACTACTTCTGTTGGATGGAAGGTGCTTGGGGTGAGGCTGTAGTGGTTGCAGTGTCTTTCTGTTCCCCTTTGGAACATATTGTGAAGAAGTTGAATTTTGCAGTATGAGATACAACCTCATGGCATGGTTTAGGTGGAACAATAATCGGAACGACCTCTGGTATTCTGTAGAGATGACCCCCAAAAGTAACAATGACACTATGGGGTCGAGACTCATAAAAATAATTGCTCTTCCACATATAGGGCTGGCCCAAAAGAACTTCACAGACATCCAATGGGGCAACATCACATAATACCTCATCCTTGAAGGGCTGGATTTCATATGACAATCAACATTATTGGATGACATGGAGATCTCGTCCTTGGCGAAGCCACCTGATGTTGTATGGCTTTGGGTGTGGTGTTGTCGACAGTCCCAAATGTTTGACGACCTCTGTTGAGATGAGGTTCTTCTGGCACCCACTATCAACAATAAAATGCAGTGGGGTCCCCTAGACCCACATCTATGAATGAAAAAGGCACTGCCCCTCTTCAGGATCTGTTGGTTCTTCTGGTTCTTCTGTGGTCGCGACAATAGCAGTAGGGTTTGCATCGATGATTTGTCTTTTACAAATATTTTCTGAATCAGGGTTTGGCTCCTTGTCTTTGATCTCGGCCACCAATGACTATTTTGAGTGAAAGTTATCGGTGTTGTGTTAGGGCTTTTTGTGAAAATTGCACCATTTTCTGGTGTCCTTCTTCGTCTTCCCATGACTCTTCTTTTCCTGTGGCCTAGACTGGTTTTCAGGAAGATGTTTGTTAGGGTCGTCTTTATCATACTTTGGTTGTTGCGGATTTGCAAACCCAAACTCATGTTTGTTCTGGTGCTTAAATTTTTGCTCTATTTTAACAACATATTGATAAGAAACATCGAGTGATGAGATGTCCAAAAAATCCATTTCAGTTTGGATGTATCTGTGTAGAGCCCTATGGTATTTCAAAACCAAATGTCGTTTAGAGTCTTTGATACCCAACTTGGTGTGCAAGGTATGGAAGGTATTGGTGAACTCTAGAACTTCTTGTCCCCTCTCTTTCCACAGTGTGGTCAATCTCATGTACTGGTCCTCATAGTTGCCAACAAGGTAGTATTGTTCCTTTACCGCATCCACAAAAAAATCCCAAGTGGGCTCGACCCCATATATTCCAAAATATTTTGTGGAACTTTTCTCCCAGTAAGTTTCCCACCAATGTTTGACATGGGGGAGAGCCTTAAGGAGTGTGAAGATGATCTTTTCTCTGTCAAAAAAATTGTGGACGGAGAAATAACCTTCTAACAGATTTAACCATTTATCTAGGGCATTCGCATCTATCTGACCTTCAAATATAGGAATATCAAAATTGACATGTACCTTAAAAGGTGAGGTGCCTCCAATGTGGCTTCCTAATGAATATGCACCTGATGCTATTGGCAGGCATTGAAGGATGTGGGAAAAATTCTCCATCATTTCATCCCTTTGTCGCATGAGAGATTGCTCAAGCAACAGATTGATAGAATCGTCTGCTCTGTCATTTTTCTTTTCTTCCACCATTGAGGGTTTATTGGGTGTGCGAGAGATGTTTTCCTCAAGAGAGACAAGCTCAAGACCCAACTTTATATACTCAGACCTCATTGGGGACATGCACTGGAAAACGATCAAGAGAAACTTGCTCTGATATCACTGATCTGGATTATTTTCTACATGAAATGAGAGTGGAGATATAGTAAAGAAATGCACAGAGATATTGCAAATATCCAATAATATAACAGAAATGTATCAGAGATGCAACCATAAACAAATATATACAATAACACATGATTTCTATTAATGAAATAAATGTACATAGACTGTAAAAACACAAAGTGAAAGGCTCGCTAGAATGGTGGCAGCTTATCTCTGAGAAGAGATGTGACATCTACTCACATTCGCAAGAAGATGATTACAATGAGGCTATGAAGGATTTTTTTACAATAAACAAGAATTCCAAAAACCCTAAACATCCAAAAACATAACCCTAGGAGATGAAGTGCCAAAAGTCATGTGGGCCCTATTTGGGTAAGTTAGAACATCAACTTCCCGGGGTCATAACTTTTGCATACGATCTCTGTTTTAGGTGCATGATAGCCCATTAGAAAGCTATCGTCGAGGAGATTCATTTTGGGGGATCAATTATAAATTCAGCTATAATTTAGAATATCAATCCTAAAAAACCTTCATTTAGGCCCTCAAAATGGCCCCAAAAGTTAAAACTGCTAAAAATAGTAAATTGCCAAAATTGCCATAAAACTATTTTGAGCCAGTTGGAAAAGGTGGGTGGCCACCAATATCAACCTAGATCAAGGGAACCTATAAAAAAATGAGTTGTTGATAATATAAGTTCGAGGTAGCATCATGAGACACTCTCCCCGGAGGGTCCTGTATGGGCTAGTAGGAGAAAATTTGGACTTCATCCTAACGTGCCTCAAATGGTTAGATGAAGGAACCAAAACATTGGTGTCACAAGGAAACCTTGATTTGTCTTGGAGGACATTGGTTCCATGAGGGAAAATTGTACTAGATATGTTTGAGACAACAATGTGAGACATTCTCCCCCAAGGGTCCTATGTGGACTAGTAGGGGGGAATGTGGACTTCATAATGACATGCCTCATGCGATCAAATGAAGGAACCAAGACATTAGTTTAACAGGGAAACCTATCTATGTATTGTGAGAAATTGGTTCCATGAAGGAACCTCAATATGTCTTAGACATGTGTTTCATGAGGGAACCACGAGATGTATAGTATGGACACAGTGCATGAGTCAAACTTGAGGTTGGATACTTTAGGATATTTGGGTGTCCAGTATACATTCATGTACCCAAGAAGAAAAGGATCAAGATAGACTCTTCAGGCATAAAGGGTACATTTGTGGGCTATAGTAAGTCTTCAAAGGCATACCAGATCTACATCCCTGGTTAGAGATAGATTGAGGTGAGCAGAGATGTTACCTTTGAGGAGGATGTTACATGGAGATTGATAGTGAGAGAAAGGAAGAGATGGTTCCTTCTCCCCCTCACCCTCAAAAATTTTATAGGGAGACAATTGAACCTATTGATACAATTGATCTCATTGATCTTGTAGCTCTAGTTGATGTTCCTAGAGATATTGCAATAGATCTGAAGAGACCTACATGGGCTCGTCAGACTCTGTAGGAGGAAGTAGTACATGCAACTCCTCTTGGTAACTTCCAAGAGAGAAAGATACCTTAGATATATTTGTGTTGTGCCCCATCTATGAGCCACATCATTGATTATGATCCTTCCTTCTATGAGGAGGAAACTAGTCATCTAGTATGGAGAGATGTCATGATTGAGGAGTATCAGTCCATAATGAAGAATGATGTGTGGGATATTGTTATGAGACCTGAGGGGAAGTATGTAGTGACTTGAAAATGGATATATAATATCAAACACACAACTAATGGGAGCATCAATAAGCATAAAACGAGATTTGTTGCTAGAGGATTCTCTCGGGTGGAGGGAATAGATTATGAGGAGACATTTTCTCTTGTTGCTCGATACACTTCTATCTAGACGACTATCTCCCTTGAAACATCCATGGGTTGGAGACTACATTAGATGGATGTGAATATAGCCTTTCTAAATGGAGAGATTGAAGAATAAGTATACATCAAGAAACTATATGGTTTCATGATACATGAGAAGGAGTCTTATGTGTGCAGGTTGAAGAAGGCCCTGTATGGACTCAAGTAGGAACCTTCAGCTTGGTATGCGAGTATTAATGGATACCTGATGAGTTTGGAATTCAACAAAAGTGTTGTTGATCTCAACCTATACTACAAGACTATTAGTGGTGAGTCCCTTATTTTGGTCCTCTACGTTGATGATTTATTCCTAACCGGTATAGAGAGCCTTATTGTTGAATGAAAGTATGTGTTGGACTCTAAGTTTGAGATGAAGGACCTTGGAATGATACACTACTTCTTGGGACTAGATGTGTGGCAGAGAACTGATGAGATCTTCTTGAGTCATGGGAAGTACATAGTTGATATATTGAAGAAGTTTGGGATTTTGAACTATAAGCCCATGGCTACACCAATGGTGATGAATCTGGAGTAAATAAGTGTGTCTTCTTCTGATTGGATGCTAACTCTGATTGGGAAGGGAGCGTAGTGGACAAGAAGAGAACCTCCAAGTGTTGCTTCACTTTAGTATCTGCCATGGTTTCTGGTGTAGCAGGAAACAAACTTCTGTGGTTTTGAGCACTGCAAAAGAAGAGTACTTTGAATTAAGTGTGGAATTCCATGAAGCAGTGTGGCTTCAAAATATCCTTGCATATTTATTTGGACATGTGATGGATTTCCACCATTACTCAATTGTGATAACTAGAGCTGTGTGAAGCTCTCATAGAATTTTGTGTTTCTTGAAAAATCGAAACACATTGAGATTCAAGACATGTTGTAGAGGAAGGAAATATTAGTGCAGTACATTTCTACATATGAGTAGGTTATTGATGTTCTTACCAAACCCCTTACCAGGATGAAGTTTTAGTACTTTCATGACAGACCTGGCATGGCATAGAATGCCTCCCTTGATGAGAGGGAGTGTTGATGTTTGTATCTTCCTGAGACATTCTCCAGGTCATACTTCTCTGTGACTGAGTTGATTTTATATATGAGGAAACTTATCCAAGAGGGAAAAGTGGGATTGGGATTATATCCCAATGTCCCTTGTGAAGAGCACATGAGGACACGTTCCTTGTGGAGAGCACACGAGGACAAGTCAAGGGAGATGACCTTGATGTCACACACTATGGGAGTTGATCCTAGTGTTTCTAGGGGGAGTATCCTCTAGAATTCCACATGGAAGTGACATGTGTGATAGAGCTCCAGGTCTCACTCCTCTATGACTGAGTTGAGTTGATATGTGCAGACACTTATCCAAGAGGGATAAGTGGGTTTGGGATTATATCCCAACATGCCTTGTGTAGAGCACATGAGGACACATTCCTTGTGGAGAACACACAAGGACACGTCAAGGGAGTTTACCTTGACGTCACACACTATGGGGAGTTGATCCTAGTGTTTCTAGAGGGAGTAGCCTATAAAAGTCCACATGGGAGTGCCATGTGCCAAGTAAGAATCAAGAGGATATTCTCCTAGATTAGGCTGCAGACCATGGGAGATAGGATGCATTTATCACAAGGGTGTGCTTGTGATAATGGGCCCAATCACAGTCCTTCATTGATCATGAAAAGGAGTGATATGAACTCGAGGTTATTGAGGTGCTTTCCATGTGTCAGTTAGCATCAATTTGACATTCACTCATAGTCCTAGTTATGGTGATTTGAAAAGGAATTATAAAGACTCGATATGTTAGATGATATCACATGCAGACCTAGAGTGAGTTTGATCTCAAAGAGAGTCAATTGGATCAAAGGGAGAGAAGCAGAGAGAGTTTTCCCCTCAGTTCAGATGGGAGAGATACATCTCCCATGAATGACAGATAGGTGTCATGATTATAGGGTGAAGTTTGTATACTTCAGTGACAAGCTTTAGCATGATGAAGAATGTCTCCCTCGTTGAGAGGGAGTGTTGATTTTTGGACAACATAGAGAAGACATTCTTCCATATATAATGA
This sequence comes from Picea mariana, assembly GCA_032191745.1. NCBI lineage: Eukaryota > Viridiplantae > Streptophyta > Pinopsida > Pinales > Pinaceae > Picea > Picea mariana. Next base: position 132,791 of record JASDQU010010963.1, on the reverse strand, counting down.
TATTTATAATACAAAGTATAAAATATATATAATAAATAAGTAGTTTTATAATCCAAAGGGACACATCCTTTCATGGATGGTCACCCTATGTTCTCTGTATATGGAACACCCATCATTGTAATAATATATAGAATATCATATATCTTCTCATATAGAAAAATCAACAAAAAAATGTAATTAACCCACATAAGTAAATTATTTGAAGATAATATTTCATACAAATTAAAATATATAGTTACGTACCTCATACAACTCACCATTTGTATCATCCTTCTTATGTATCTTGTTCTTCATCCAACTCGACTTGTGTATCATCATCCATTTCAGAAATGGTGTTGAAATGATTTATGATATCATCATCGTCATCAATGTAATTTTCGAGCATATCTTCATCGACATCATCATCAAGAATTGCATTGTATCCTACGCCTGGTTCATCTTCTCCAACTTTTTTGTCTATCAACCCATCTTTCGACTATGTATTTGATGCATCATATTCTTCTTCAATATCATCTTATTTCTCTATATTATACTTTATTTCCCTTCGTCGTGGATCATATCTAACAACAAATTACCAATCCCTCTCACCTGGAACCTTTGAGTAAAAGACATGTTCACATTGGCTTGGAAAATCATAGTGATCATGTCCTCTTTCAAACACCATTTTTTTAATCATCAAAAATTCATTGGCATGTTGAATAAAAGTTCTTTCCTGATCAAGTTCATGCATTCATAACCTATACCATTTCACGTCGAACATAAGTAATTTGAAGGAATTAAATTCACACTCAAGTATATCATCCAAATACCCATAATATCTATTTTCAATTTCTTGGGGATGTTTGTCACTCCTAGAAGAAACATTAGTGACCTGGAATAATGTAGTTATCCCACTATCAGAAGTTTTCCTAGTTTCATCCAATTGTTTGATGAAAAAGTTACAACCATTTCACCAAGTATCCTTGTGGTGTTTCAAATGCAATATGATAGGCATGTAAAAGATGCATTTTCAATTAATAAACATATTTATATAACATGGAAAGTATTTGGAAAAAAAACCCACAATCACATTAATATAATATAAAATAACTGAATAAAATGAGTGAATTTGTCTTCTTGACCATATTTCAAACCATATGATAAATCAATTTCCCTCTGCGTAACATTGACATCTCCATTACGATGAGATTATCTAACCAATTCATACATTTATTTCCATGATAAATTACCACCATGATGTTGTTTACATATTTCAATCCATACCTTCATCCAGTCAAGATTGTTTGCAATGTATAAATGTAGTGCATCCCAATCTTGAGCAACTGAATCAAAAAAATCATAATTCACAAATATTAAATATTAGTTATAACCATGGTAAATATTAATAATTGATGAAAGAATAAATATTAAATGAGTATGATCATATACAAAAATAATTAAAAGTTATATGTATTATAAATCTCCACAATTTAATTACCCCTCACTTTCTTCATTTTACCTTTCCCCAACAGGTGCTCCCCTTCAAATGTTTTGGTGGAGTTCACATCCCAAATGTGATCCACTTCATGCATAGTTGACACTTCTAATATAGGAACATACTGACTAATATACACCATGGATTGATATACCATATATCCCTCCACCATAGAACCCTCAGGACGTGCTCTTTGTCTAACCAAAGCCTTCAATGATTTCAAGTGCCTCTCCAGCATCCACATTGACCTTGTGTGTACAGGTCCACACATTTAAATCTTCTCGACTTGGTGTATGTGGTAATTTTCTTGTGCATTGAAAAATGTTGGAGGTAGATACTTTTTCATTTCACACATTAGATGAGGAATTTCTCTCTTCCAATACTTTATATCATATTTATGGATTTCTTTCAATGGAAACCACCTATAGATAATGACGCAAGGAAATAACATGTGTTGGCTCTCAACCAAGTTTTGAGGAAACATTGGTCAGTTTTGACTACCTTTTTGGACTTCGAAAGGCTAGCTGAAGATGGAGCGCCTAGGCAGAGCTCAGATCGTGAGATATCACTTTATTTGTGTACCCAACAAGGGGTTCATTAGGGTTTTTGTATTAGCATTTATGGGATGTCGGCCCATGGGTTTACCCATGATTATGCCTTTTTGTAAGCGATTGTAAAAGTATAAATAAGAAAGAATGTAATGTAGTGAAAGGGAAGTAATTGGCTAAGTGCAAGAGGCAAGTAGTTCTGAGTTGTTTTATGCAACAAAACCTGTAAGGCTTTGTGCTTGATAGGGGAATTATCTCTGTGCCTTGACTTGATTTTGGGAAGGTGGATCTGGTGCTTAGTGCACAGATCACCTGCCCAATGCGAAGCTTGGCTCTGTGGCTTAGCACACAGGAGAATATGAATGTAAAATATTGAAGAACAATAAATAATAAGAAGTCGTTGGTGGACGTAGCCCCACACTGGGGTGAACCATATATATCATGTGTTGATGGTTTCCTTTGTGCGATGATGTTTATGTTGTGGATCTTCTTAGTACATTGGTTTTTATGTATGATAGATAGATCTATGAATTATTAGTGCTTTATTTATGTAGAATGTGATATATCTAACTTATGAAGCTAAGTGCGATGTGTATTTTGTCATTATTACTGCGTCGATCTATCCTTAGGGTTTTTTATGCGATGTGAATGAATTTGATAACTAATGCATATTGTTCTTAAGTACTCTATGAATTTTGGTAATCACAGATCTGTGTCCCAGCCTGGTTACATACACCTGAGTCCTGTAACCCCCCCTGCCTCTACCTCGAGTGAGACTTCGCCTGCTTTGCAGGTGTTGCCGAAAGGGACAATAGTTAGGGTTTTTTTTGTGCATTGCTGAAGCGTTGAACCCTGGGTCTGCCCCTGTGCCAACAACATGTTTCAACAAAACATAATATATATTAAATTACAAGTAAATCATATGTCATTAAGTACAACAACAAATTGAAAAATCATTTTTCATATAAATCACAACTACTTGCCTCATGTATTTTCCAAGTTCATATGCAACCTTTTTTATGTCATTTTCAAAGTCATTTGGGAGAGATAGAGGTAGAACATACTATAACAATAAAAATGAATCATTATTTGTTTCCAAAGTAGGAAAATTTTTTTTCTTAAAAAATGTATACAACCAATATATAAATATGTATACTAAAATTATTACCTTAATGAAGGTATGTCAATCATGTGTTTTTACCCCACCAAATTCACCTCTCTTCATTAAGATATTATTTATGTTTGAAAAAAAAATGGTAAATTCAATTCTTTGAATGACCTTTTTTACATCATTGCTTTGTTTCTTTGTTAATAGCCATGGAAGATTATTTCAGTCTCCATCATTATTTGTTCGAATCAAACTTTGCATTGCATTATTGGCTTCCTAAATGTCAGTACAAATTTTGACAATTGTTTCTTTATCCCTCCTACCATCTATGATTCTCCATAATGTTTATGTCACATTCTTCCTGATATGCATTGTATCAAACAAATGAGCTATTTTTATCTCCTCATAGTAGGGAAACCTCATGAATTGAGTGGGATAACATTTCATTTCTTGTGGAAGCTCATTCTTAATATATTCATGATGACAAACTTGATGAAGCATAAAAGAAATCAAAACAATAATTATAAAATATGATAATATAAATTCAATAATTAAAATAAAAATTCAAAACATTACATATATGATACATAAAGAAATTGTGTACTTTGACAATTTCTATTATATTCCAATCTCCATAGGTGAGGTGTCATTCTTCGAGGTTTTAATCAATCTCTTCTTCCCCATTGAAAATATGTTTTTTAGTAGCACGATACCTATGGTTCGTAGGGAGGAAGTGCCTATATTCATCAAACACCATCTTTCCTAAACTTTTTGAATGACGATACTTCATCTTAGGACCACAAACTGGACATACAAATTTACCCTTTGTTTGAAGATTTGAAACATATGGTTAATATCAATTATACAATGGGATTATTTAAAAACATGCATGATATATTTAAATAATTATATAGTATTAAAGTGTAACATAATATTACATACCACAAAAATTTGTTAGTCCTGGAGCATCATAAATCTTCAATACAAGTATTCCATGGAATTAAAAAAATTTCTCCCCGTTTGGTTTACAGATGTCATACATAATGATGCCAGCCCATAACTTTAGTAGATCATTGATAAGAGGCTCAATATATACATTCATATATTTAACTTGGTACTTACCTAATTGTTTAAAATTACACATAATTACTACCATGATGTGTATATATAAGTAAGTAAATAAATAAAAGATATTATGCAAAAAAAGAAACAAATAAAAATGTTACAGTCGAAAAATTAATGTAAACAAATACTTGGAAAAATCATTGTCAACATTATGTGCTACCTCTTTATTGAAATCCAAGGAGGAATGTTATTGTTGAAAACAAAAATAAGCCTCACTGAATAAATAGAACTAAGCTCCCCGAATGGATTAACACCTCCAGTTGCCAATGAAAGCCTAACATTACGAGATTCATCTTTAAATTATACCCATTTTTCCTCAATTTCCCTAAATGCATAACCATTTACAGGAATTCGAAGAACACAATCTCCACTTTTGTTCCATGCATGGTAATCCATAAAATTTTATATTCTTTCACACCTAAACAATCATTTAAAATGTGGAATTATGGGAATATGATGAACATCCTTTTGAGGCATTGTTTTTGTTACTTGATCAGTTTGATATCTACTGATATGACATTGCAGAAATTCTATTTTCGACAAATGTTGTCCATAAATATGATAATTAGGACATGTATCTATAGTTTGATACTCCATTCTAATGTGTTTCATAATGGTATATAAATCTCGATATGTGCAAGGTAAAATATTTGACGATGGTAACAAAAAATCACCAAACAATCTACAACATAAAAAATAACTAGTTAATGTAAAGAATATTAATCATAAATATTGAATTCTTATTTTATAAATTAATTAACACTAAAAAAAAGAGAAAAAAAAAAACCTTTATTTATATTTGATGAAACATATTAAATACCTTAGGATCTGTGTCATACAAGTGTTTGAAAAATGATTCATAACCTTTAAGTTCACCAACAACAATGTAGTGGAGAGAATATTTTCTCTTGAGCCTTTATAAAGGCGTTTATTTTCGTTTTCTATCAAAGGTTCATCATAAATACCATCACTGTCCCCATCCTCACCTGAATGAGCGAACAAGTATTGGATCATTTGATTTCCCCATCATCTTGAACTATGTTATTATTTTCATCTTTTTCCATGGGATCATTAACTTGATCTTTATTATTCACTTCATGTTCCTCAGCTTGTACAACATCATTTATACTACTACTTGGTGCATTCTGTCAAAATTTAGGGGGATATTCTAACTTTATAATTACAAACAATCATGCAAAATTAGTGTGTATAGAAAATATGAAAACAATATAAAGTTTTATAAATACAATCAATATAAAGATAGATAATGAATATATAGCTAATTACCATGTGACGATATTCATTTGATCCCCCATCAATGTGCCCATATCTCCTACAATGTCTTTTAGTTGTTTCTATTAAATTTTTTACAGGATGTGCAATACAACATCTTTTGCAAGGGAAATAACATTTATTGTCACCCTTTTCACCCTCTTTACTTTTTTTCCCACCTCTAATATTTTATGACATTCTTCCCCACAATAATACACTGATGATTATCTTATAAAATTGAATGGTGTAATAGAATATCTATTATATTTTTCTAATGCAATTGACATATAAAAATAAATATGTTTTTCGCTTGACAAGAAGACCTTATACCTTTCTGAACCATTTTTATAGAAACATTGTCGCAACATCTCTAAAATGAAACATATTTATAATTTTTGGTCGTCGAAATTTCGATGACAGATGACCAAGTCAATGTTGACTCTGTCAAACAGTGGGTGACCGTTTGAAGAGAGAAACAGTTAGCAGTAGTATCGTTAGTATTGAGATGAATACAAAGGTTCATTGAAATAATGACACCTTTTCCTAGATGTCGCAAGTGCGACGAACTCCCGTTTCTGTCTCAAGTCTGACAAATTCGGGCAGTATTTAAAAAAAAAATTGAAATATTTATGTTGTACTTTTTGACAATATGACCAATTTTGTTCGTATCGTCAAAAATAGTTCGTCGATTTTTTTTGAATATGTAGTAGTGTGCAATCCAACACAACTATTAAGGAACAATGTAATGTAACATAACCCTTGATGAGAATCACAATGCGACATAACTATTGAGGAATGTATTAATCCAACATAACCCTTGAACAACATCACAATGCGACATAACCCTTGAAGAACATTGCAATGCAACATAACCATTAAGGAACATATAAATTTCACTTAAGTCAACCAAGATCAATGTCATAATCAAACGTAACCTTTGAGTAACATAGAAATTCCACATAACTAAACCTAGATTAATGCCATCATGTGACATAACCATTGAATAATGTTGCAATTTAACGTAACCCTTGAGGAATGTTATAAATAACATAACCCTTGATGAATTTCACACTACGCCATAACCCTTAATGGAAATCAGAATGCAACATAACCATTATTAATTGTCACAGTACAACATAACCCTTAACAGAAATCAAAATGCAACATAACCATTATTAAATGTCAGAATGTGATATAACCATATTTTATGAACATCACAATTCAACATAACCATTAAGGAATGTCGTTATGGGACATAACAATTAGGGAACATCACAATGTGACATAACCATTAAGGAATGTCACAATGCAACAAAACCATTGATGAATGTCTTGATGTGAATTAACCATTAGGAATATGACAAGTTGACATAAACCAAATGAAATGAATGCTCCAGTGTGACATAAACATTAAGAAACATCACAATCCAACATAACCCCTTAGGAATGACATAATGCAACAAAACCCTTAATGAACATTGCAATGCAACATAGCCATATGATCTATATATGAGTATCATAATATGACATAATCATATTATCAACCATGGCTAACCAAAGTCAACCATATTCAACTAGATACAACCATAATCAATCGTAGTAAAACATAGTAAACTATGATCAACCATAGTTAATATTGGTTAACAACAATCAACCAAAGTAAACCATATTCAACCATAGACAAACATAGTTAACCATAACCAACCATCATCAACCATGATTAGTCATAATGAACCATAGTTAAACATGGTCAACCATATTTCCTCATGGTCAATCATCGTCAACCATGGTCTACCATAGTCAATATGGTAACCAAAGTCAACCACGATCACTCATAGTCAACCTTGGTCAAACATTGACAACCATAATTAAACAAGATCAACCATAGTCAAATGTTACCAAATGTGGTCAACCCTTACCAAACATAGTTTACCACGGTCATCCATGGTCAATCATGATAAATCGTACTCAACTATGGTCAAACCATAGTTAACCATTATAGATATTTCAATGTTATTGGTGTTGATATTTTAATTTGAAAATTCTACTCATTCTCCCCATGATATTGGTAAATAACTAGCACAACCACATAATTAAAGTGGTTGATATATGTTGATTGACACCATTCCATATTTTCTTAAATTGAAAACACTAAATCAACCACTTTAATTATATGATTGTACTAATTTTAGATATTTAAATTATTTAAAATTCGACAATACTCAAAATATAGTTCCCCTATACATGGTAAACGAAAAATCAAATTTATAAAAAAATATGATCAAATAATGATACAAACTATATGACTAGAGAAAATACCTTATAAGTTATACATCCAACACTTTACAAGTTACACAACGAAATTTATATGTACACATACACATCCATTCATCTATCATGTCTTTCCTTTCCTACTATATTTGTGGAACAAGATCGTGTGATCCATTTGTGGAACAAGATCGTGTGATCCATTTGTGGAACAAGCTGAGCATAAGGCTAAATTATTGTATTTATTTTATTTTCTCTTTTATCTATGTGAATAGTCATAGCTATTCATAAAATTCTAGTGATTTTAATACCTATCTATATATGTTTCTTCATATTATGCATCCTTTATATCATTATATGTTTAAGGTATTTAATGTGGATTAAGTTGTAAAATAGAATAAGTTATGATAAGCATAAGTGTGAAATGATTGTGAAAATGAATTTGAAAGCAAATCAAAAGTAAGTTTAAGAAATATTCTTAGTTATGGTTATGTCCCATTGCAACATTTTCAATGATTACATCCCATAAATACATTCTTCAATGGTTATGTTGAAGTGTAATGTTCATCAATGGTTATGTTGAATTGCAATGTTCATCAACACTTATGGCATATTGTGACATTTATCAATGGTTATGTCACATTGTGAAATTCAATAATGGTTATGTCACATTGTGACTTTAATTAAGGGTTACATCACGGTGTGACATTCATCAAGTGTTATGTTTCATTTTGACATTCTTCAAGGGTTATGTTTCTTTTCGACATTCCTCAAGGATCATGCTGGATTGCAACATTCCTCTATAGTTATGTCACATTGTGACATTCATCTAGGTTAACTTATGTGGAATTTACATGCTCTTCAAAGGTTATGTTTGATTATGACATTCATATTGGTTGACTTATGGGAAATTTTTACATTCCTTAATGGTTATGTCGCATTACAACGTTCCTGAAGGGCTATGTCGGATTGGGACATTCATTAATGGTTATGCCACATTGTGATGTTCTTCAAGGATTATGTTGGATTGAGATGTCCCTCAATGGTTATGCTGCATTATGATGTTCATCAAGGGTTATGTTACATTACAAAATTCCTCCATAATTATGTTATATTGCAATTTTCCTTAAGGGTTATGTTGGATTGCAACATTCTTCAATGATTATGTCACATTGTGACATTCATCTTGGTTTTGCGCATGTTGAAATGGTTGTGCCACAATGAAACAATTATTAATGGTTATGTCAAATTACGACATTCGATAATGGTTATGTCACATTATGACTTCCATTAAGGGTTATGTATGTAGTGTTACATTCATCAAGGGCTATGTCACCTTGCAACATTCCTCAAGAGTTATGTTTGATTATGGCATTCCTCTATGATTGTTGCATTGTGACATTCAACTTGGTTAACTTATGTCGAATTTATACATTCATTGATGGTTATATTAAATTATGAAATGTATCTTAGTTGAATTATGTGTAATGTCTATGTTATTCAATGGTTATGTCACATTGAGACACTCCTCAAGGGTCATGTTGGATTAGGATGTTCATTTTTTTGTCTAATAGATAGATTGAACTCGGTAATTTCTTTCCAAACATTACTTAGCACTATTTTTCATGAATGTGCATTTATAATATCAAAATATAGTGCATGTTTGTCTCAACTGACTCTTATTTACTAATCTAATATTCCTCTAATCATGTCATCATATCATCTCTTCATTTTTCCCATTACTAAATAGGTCATGTGTTTTATTAAATCTCAATTGCTTTAGTTCACCCAAGATTTGTACATTAATTCCTCTCCATTGTTTCTTGGAAATAACAATGGTTATCTCATGATATAATCAATTCTCTAAATCTAGTGTTCCTTGAATGTCTTTTATATCAAATCCCAAAACTAAATTTTATGTTTTTATGTTGTTTTATCTATATCAACATAAAACGTACAGACTCTCCCACTATATATTTCTTGTTTTCGAGGAAGTTATCTTTACTTTCACTTTATAAAAAAAGGATATTGTTGGTAAAACATTTCCTGAAAGATCCACTTCACTAGAGAATGCCTTTCTTGCTAATCAAGTTCATAGTTTCCTATTTACTTTGTGTTATACACATATTGGTATCCAAAGGTATCTTAATTGAAAAAGAAGGTTGAAAATAAAAAATTATACCCCATGGATGTACAATAATTAATTAATTAATCGTATATACTATTGTCCATATCTCATAGACCTTTTTAATGAAATAAAAATGTATCCCATATAAAAGGTTATACGACCATTCATAATTCATGAGAAAATCCATTTCATTTGGACTTAAGGGTGAGTGCAAGCTAATGATGGTCTCTCATGATGTGTTAGTGGCAATGAAAACCTATTAAAACAACAATCTGTTAACTTGGAGGGATTATTCAAGGTACTTTTAAAATGAATTTGAATATGGTGTAACAATATGAAATGTAGGAAATTGAATTATCTTTCCGAATATAAAAATTTTATTCATAGAAATTGTGAATAACTATGTCAAATTTTTTTTTTCTAATAGTGGTATCTTATTTTTCCAAAAAATTATAAGGTATATGATTTTGTTCATGCAGGTGTTGAGTACCTTAACGATGGAATTTCATTCCAAAAATTTGTATAATTGTAGGGAACACATTGTTATTATGCAATGTATTATT